>VZUI01039616.1:0-130676 GCA_013401135.1 Cettia cetti
AGATAGATAGATAGATAGATAGATAGATAGATAGATAGATAGATAGATAGATAGATAGATAGATAGATAGATAGAGATATAGATAATTAATATGTTGCCTCTGTGTGCTGGGTGGCTGCGAGAAACTGGACTTTGGAGCATGAATTACCTGCAGTCTCCTCCATCTCTGGCATTCAGGGGGTGTAACAGCCTCTGCTCACACTTTTTGGTTGGGAGGAAGAGCTGCTTTGTGCCCTGTCTTTTCGTCATGTTGCCTGGCCAGTTCTTGGCAGACCTCTGTCGTCTCCTCCTATCTGGTGGCACTTTTGCTTCTTGTCTGCCCCATGACTGTGTGAGTGGAACAGTTGTGGTTGTCCTGCTGGGATTTTGGCCAAACTCCATGGCAGAAAGTGCTCTTAAATACATTAGGCAGCACTGGGGAAAACAGGTATAAGCACAGAGAACTGCTGCTAATACAGACATATTTTTTTATAGACAAAATGTAGAATGATTGTGGTGGGTGTTCTTTGGTCGTGTACTGACTCTTCTGCCTAGTGCATAATGTATAAAGCAGATTTCTGGGGGTTTGGGGTTTTTTAATTGAAGAAAAAGGGAGTTTCCACACAAAAATCTCAAGTTTACTGTGGAAAATCTTATGGGGGTAATCAAAATGCAGCACTGCATTCTGGGATCACAACAATGTGCCAAAGTCCAGAAGCTTCAGCTGGATGTCCTGATCTGAGAACATCACAGCATCCCATTGTATGTCCCATCCAACATAAACAGTTGTGACTTGATTTTTCTTCTGTAAGAAAACCTCAGTGCTTCAACATTTGGCTGAAAACAAACACCAGTTAATGTTCTTTATGTTTATTAAATAGGAAATCAGTGAATAAGAAAGAGAGTGTGAAAAACGTTCTATAATAATTTCAGATTTTGTTGATAATGACACAGATCCTTGCCCCAAAATTTTAAATTCAAGCAACTAGCCAACTTATGCAATATTTAGAAAATGTGTGATCTTCTGATTATTCCAGTGGAAAATGTTTAGGAATTTGCAGAGCAGTCTCTGTGGTGATTTAGATGTAGGGATTCATTCAAGCATCTGCTTAGGTCCTGTTGATGCTGTAAGCCCTAAATCCCATTCCTAAACAGCAGTGCTTTCCCAGGTGAGGATTCAGGTTGGAAAAGTGCTTCCCTCTTGGGTCTGTTTCAGGTTTTTTTCACCACTGCTCCTGCACTGGGTGGAAGTCTAGGGGGAGGGAGTAATTTCCCTAAACATCTCCTGTTCCCTGCAGCTGGATCCAGTCTTGGCTGTGAGTTGCACACAGTCCTCATGGTTTAGGAAGTGGTTCCTGTAAACCCAGAACAAGGCTAATTTCAGGTTATTAGAGTTTTGGCTCTCAAAGCCTCGGTTCCTCTCTCCACTCAAATCTGGCAGGTGGTTTTGTGAGGCTGCTCCTTGTGCAATCATGGAGAATCATTGAATCCTGCAAAACTGCCCCACTGTTTGACATGGGGAAGTTGGGTAGGACACTTGCCACCGCCTCTCTGCAGAGTTTTCAGTGATTTTCAAAGGACAGTTGACTTTTTCTAAATTTAAAATGTATTTCTATGGAAACTGCAAGGCTAGAAGAATGATTTGAGAAAGTTTCATGCCTAATGGCAGCCAGATAATGGCAATAGACAGCCACACGATGATGTGTGGAATATAGCATCACAGGATCTTCATATGGTTTGGGTTGAAAGGGATCTTAAAGATCTTCCAGTGGGGGAAACCTTCCATGAGATCAGATTGCTTCAAGCCCGATCGTGCCTGGCTTTGGACACTTCCAGGGGTGTGTCATCCACAGCTTCTTTGGGCTGCCTGTGCCAGAGCCTCACCACCCTCATAGGGAAGAATTTCTTCCTAACATCTCACCTAAACCTTCCCTCTTTCAGTCTGAAGACATTCTCCTTTGTCCTGTCACTATAGTTCCTGATGAAGGAATATCATCCACACTATGACATCCTAAACAGTTGAGCTGCAGGTGCAGGCAGGTGGAACAGAGGATGTATCCAGCGTGCTCCACTCAGCCTCCACATTCTGTGCATGGGATCATGGGCAATCACAGCCCTTGGTAATGGGAAATAACTTGAGCAAACTGGAACCAGGAAATGGAAATGAGATGTGATCAAAGCACCCGGAGGAGCAAAGCCTGCACAGCACTTGGTGCAAAAACTGCAGCGTGCCCTTGTCTGGGCGCAGAGGTCGGTGGTGGTGCAGTGCTTCCACAGCAGTGCCTGCATGGAGACTATTTCCGACTCCCATAAAAATCTTTATGTCTCTGTGATCAGGATTCGGTGATGCAAATTTGCTGTGTCAAAGGAAGACGCTGCTGTAAATGAATTAGTACAAGAAGAACTTCTTATTTAAGAAGTGCTGACTCTGCGCTCTCCCCTATGCCCTCGCTTTTAAAATTGAAGCCTGGGTTTGCTGCTTGCTATGATCTATATTTAGATACTTA
Organism: Cettia cetti; assembly: GCA_013401135.1. Classification (NCBI taxonomy): domain Eukaryota; kingdom Metazoa; phylum Chordata; class Aves; order Passeriformes; family Sylviidae; genus Cettia; species Cettia cetti. The sequence continues at coordinate 2,487 of VZUI01039616.1, forward strand.
TAAATGAAGTTTTGCAGTCACATGGCTGCATTCTTGTACAGCTTCATGAAGCTGTTTTTTTCGCATTACAGAGATTTATACCTTTGCTTTTACATATTGCAGGTGTTTCCATAAAAGGTTGGGGTAGACACATTCAGGATGGCCTGAAAGAAAATGGAGAAGTGCTTAAAATATTACTGAGCACTCTTACAAATATCGTCCTGGGGCAGAAGAGTGAAGTCACTGCACAAACGAGGGAGCACAGACAGGTAGGATTAATGGATGTGGGCTTTTCAGGAGCACACCTCCCTACAGAGGGTTGAGTTGTGCAAGAGGACAGCATCCCTTCTGGGATGTATCCTGTGCAATGCTCCCAGTAAACTGCTGGGCTCCCAGCAGAATATTTCAAAGTGTCAGAGAGTGCTGCAGTGCTGAGCTCATGCTATGTAAGTGATAGCCTGATGAATTATGTGCTGTATACACTACACACAAATCCTGTCCCAACCAGCCCTGGAAGGGGAGATAGCACTCTTGCTGGTATGTCCTCTGCTCCAGGAACCTTGCCAGGAGGACACACCATAATTCATGCTCTGCTGATGCTTTATAAAAGTTGCAGCCTGTACTTTGGCTGCTGTGATGCTGACCCCAGCATCCATGTCATCCTCCAGCCCCTCCATGCCTGGTGGATGACTGCACTTCCCTGTGACTGTCCTGGGAATGCTAACACATCAACTGGCCCTTCATCTGGCACAGGCAATGCAGGCAGGCAGTCCTGCCTTGCCTGGCATCAGCACCACATCAAAGGGCAGGGCTCTCCCAGCTTTCAGGCAAGCCTCAGATTTGTCTGCATGGCTGCAGAAGCCCCAGCTTAATGCTGGAAACAAAGTGGGAACTCATAGGGCGTCTCCTTAACCTAAGAACCCCTTTAATCTCTGCTGAGTTACAGCTACCAAAAGCAAAGGATAATCAGCACTTGATTTATCCTGGATTGGGGTTCACTATAAAGCTGTAATGCAGCCTCTTCCATGAGGACGTGCCTGAGAAACCAGAGGTTTCGCACAGGGAAGGAGCAGACTGACAGTATGGGATGATAGGGGAATTTCATGCAAAGCTAAAACACTGCTGAATCATTGAAGGGCAATGGCAGGAGTTTGTGCAAGAATGGTGAGAAAAAGTTTGGCTGTGGGGAAGACTGGTTTCTTCCACTCTTCATTCCCTTTTCCATGGTGGGCTCTGTGCCTGCCCTAAGGAAGATGCAGTTCAAACTGTGCTCTGTGGACAGGGCAAGGCAAGGTGCAACACGGGCAAGGAGGCATCCAGGTGGGCAGGCAGGGTCAGGAGCAGCCAGGCAAGTCAGTGTCCAGGCCAGCACACCCAGAGGTGCCAGTCTGCCCTTTTTTGAGACTTTTGCCTTTTTGGAGACTTCTTGGGGAGCTAAAATCCACAGTTTCCTAGGGCCACAGACCAGGCCGGATGCTGGCCCAAATGTGGGTCAAGAGTGACACCCTGTGGACAAATTACTATTTTTCGTAACCTTACAGGATTTCTCGCCTGATGCTTTTCGTCTGTCTCTTTATTCCCCCTCCCCAGAGTTTTCCTTTCCCAACGCTCCTCCTTTCCCAACCCAGGTGTTGCCGCTGCGAGCCCCGCGATGCTCAGGGACCGGCGTATCTCATCCCCTTAAAAGTGCGGGCTAAGGGGATGAGACCGAAATTCCCCCATTCCCTTTTGTACCTCTTAGCTTTTCCCCCCCTTTTTTATTGTTGTTTTCCCCCCATTTATCCAGGGGCTCGGCCCTGCAGCTCAGCGAGGGCTGCGGCTCCTGCCCCGCCGCGGTCCCCTGACTCTGCGGCCGCGCAGCTCCGCAGCCGGAGCCGGGTGCGCTCCTGGGGCTCGTAAATCTACTGCCTGCTCGCAAAATTTGGCAACTATGAACCCAGGCTGTCTGTTAAACAGGGAGAAAAACTGCGTGGGCTTCCCCTCTGCAACCCTCCCTGTCCTCCATAGCTCCACAAGCTTCCCCCGGAGTGAGAATTTCTGCCCGGACGTTAAAACACCAAAAAAAAAAAAAAAAAAAAAAAAAAAAAAAAAAAAAAAAAAAAAAAGGTATTTTAGGTGCTGCTTCTCTGGTCACTCTCATGCTCCCTTCCCAATCCTGGAACTGCTGGGTTTGCACCATGCTAACTTTCATGGTGTTATTTCCAAGAAGTATCCCAGAACACGCTGATTGACACCAGCTGACAACCTGGAGAGGGTACAGCTCTATTTTAAGCAACAAATAATTTAGTTTTATATCGGTGAGAAATTCCTCATCACTCATTTAATTATGCAGATCTAAAAGAAACCATAACGTCTTGGCACACCTCAATGCTGGGAGTGGGAAATAGAGGAGTGTCAAATCCTTCCAAGAGATTATGTCCTTTCTTACCCCTGGCAGTTTAACCCTGCCAAGACTGCACAGAGCAGAGTATCCATGTATCCAAAACAGAGCCTGGATGGAGATTCTGAATGTCCACAAAAGCAGCAAATAAAACAGCAGTAATTCTTTCCAATGACATTTATACGCTGCCATTAATTCTGCTTTAGCTAGTGTAGTTTAGGGCTTTTAGAAAACATGACTTAGCTGAAACAAGTGTTGTAGGTTTCTGCTGAGAGGTGCTGCAAGTTTTGCCTGGATTCCTACACAGATTCTCTGCCATTTCTCATTGTATTCAAAATCCTGGAGAGGAAGAGGTATCCTAGAACAAAATGTGATATTTTATGCCCTTATGCCGTTCCCAGCATTTTCTAGGCCTGAGCATTTGCATCTTTGTAAGGTGAAAAGAGAAAGATCAGATCTCTTGTCCACCTCAGGCATACTCTAAGAAATAAAAAGTAGAAAAGATTTTTAAAAATCTGCAGTGTTCTGGGAACATCCTGGAGAACATCAGAAGTGGGAAGATCCACCAGGTAAAGAATGTGGAAAAAGAAGCAGAAGAGTAGGTTGGTTGGTTGGTTGGTTGGTTGGTTGGTTGGTTGGTTGGTTGGTTGACCAAGCAAACAATGAAGGTTGAGAAAGACAGAGATTAGAGACCCCAAAGTGAGCACATGAAGCCATGTGCCATCTCCAAGTTGTGGTAAGGCTGAAAAATTCCCTCTTCTTTTTTACGAACCAAAGCCACACCTTGGTGGGAAACATTTCATCGCAAGTTCTGCCTCTTTGGTTCAGGTCAGGCCACTCTGCCTACTGAAAAGTGTCTTCTTGTGTCCCTTTCCGTGTCATGGGGGACAGTACAGCCCTTGACATGGAGGAGGTGATACAGTTTACCCCAGAGGTGACTGCAGTTCACAGGAAATTTATGGCTTGAAATCTCCATCATTGTATTGGATAGTCTTGCTAAAGATGTGCAGCCCAAAGTCTGCCTTGCACCAGGAACCTGGGGGGAACAGTCCAGCTACAACAGCTCTTGGCAGACCTAGAAACAGGGTCAGACCATGGGGGCCCAGCTTGGAATTTAAATTCGGTCTACTTGAGGTAAATAAAATAACTGCACTGCCTAGTTTGCAAAGGATCATTTACTTTTCTGGAAAGGAGAGTATGTTTTTGGAAAGTGTACAGGCATCTTTCAGGATGAAGGGCTCTGTGTGCAACAATCAAGTTTTTACCTTTTGATTAGCAAAGCTTTATAAAGAATTTCAATTCTGAATTACTAAACAAAGAAACTATACAAGCCCCAGATGAGATTTAAACAGTTTCCAAAAGACATTAAGAAAAGAGGAAAATACTGGGCCACATGTTTTTTCTTATGTCTCTTGAGTCCATTTATTCCAGACATCTGACATGCAATTCAAATTTCCAATAGTTTTAGGTAACCATGTCCAATTTAGAAACCACAGCCCTCAGCTAAGCCTACCTACCTCCCAAATCAATCCAGAAACCAGAGCACTTGCTGATATTCTGCACTTTCAGCCTTGCAGAGCTTTGTTATATGTGTGCCATACATACTTGGGTTGAGTTTTTTGGCTCCGTGCAATCCATTTAGATGCATTTCATAGACCTGCAGTCAGTGGTCACAGACAGATAAATTATAGCTCCTAATGGAGAGCCTGTTCATGCTTTCAAAGAGTAAAACCACTATAAAATTGATCTCTTTTGAGATGCCTTTGACAGTGGTGCTTGTATGGCAGTTCGGATGAGACGGAAGCAAAGGGCTCCCTGTGGATGAAGAACTAATGAGTTTTATTTCTGGCTCTGAGACTTGAGCTCGTTTCTCAACCTTTCTGTGCCTGAGAGTTTGTATCTCAAAAGTGGAGATAAAGCAAGGTCTTTTTGATAGGCAAAGCCAAACTACAATGGAAATCCCAAGTTCAGATATGGGTAGATAATGTCCTGCTATGTGCCCTTTCCTAATTGCCTGCAGAAACCTCCCTGGTGAGGATTTAATCGTGTTTGGGAGGAGGTAAGTTAGGCAAGGGATGCATTAGGTGATGATTTCCTCCTCACCTCAATCCCCAAAACTTGGGTCATCCACAAACCCCAGCACTCTGACTGTGCTCATCAATCAGGATGTGCCCATCCTGCAGAGGTTGACATCAAAAATCCTCCCTACCAGGGCCCCAAGGAAGCAGTGGATGGTCAGGTGGTACTTCCAGGAGAGCTTGGCTGAACAAAAATTGTGGAGCAGGTTCTCTACTGCTCTCAACATCAGAAGAGACATATCATCCCCCAGCAGCAAATCCTGTTTGGCTGTGAGCAGCCATCACTTTATCATGTAATCCCTCATTCATCTTATTTATTTTTAGCTTTCCAGTTCTCTTTCCAGAGGGAGCACTTGTATGCACTCACAAACTCTGCTATTGGGTTAAAAATAGGATTTGAATCAAATTTATTGCTGTTAATTCCTTTCATAGACATCATGAATCAGAAGGGGCAGCTAGAGGTGATGAAATGCCTGTTCATCCACAGCCTTTGACACCACTGATCAGAGAAGGGGCCAGCAGTGGAGCTGGTTCCTGGTAGGATTTAGGGGCTGGGAATATGGGAAAGCAAAGGGGATAGTTGGAAAAATCTCTGGACAGTTTTGTTGCTCCTTACAGTTTTCCTGAGCAGGACCCCCATTCTCCTTCCTGCAGAGATGATCTGAGGCAGAATATCCCTCCTTAAAAATAAAAGGAATAAACGAGACAATAGAAAGAATTAAGACATTCTCAGCTGACGCCTGGTTTGGAGTGATATTTATGTCCTTCAAAACCTGTGGTACCAATTGCCACAGCTCCACTGACTTGGGAGGATAACCCTGATTTTAAGGACAATCTCTGCAGAATGCAATGTATTTTAAGCAGAAAACAAGTGGCCAGATTATGGTCCCCCAGTGCAAACACAACAACAGACTTTCTTCAGCCTCTTTTTCTAAATATATCAGGGCTGTGAAGTAAAGAGGAAAACGCTGAGTCTGCTAAAAACTGTTCAGATTCTTGTGGGTGCTTTGGAGGAGCTGGTATACAATTTTGAGGCTGTTCTTTCTGCTGGCAAATTAACAGCTTAGAAAAATTACAGCTGGGGGAGGGAAATTAAGAAAAAAAAAAGGAAATTCTATTAATGAAATAGAACAATGAAAATCAAAGCTAAAGATGGAAGGAACTGAGTGGGCCCCATCCAGTTCATTGCCTGCTAGGCTGGATTTCTGCCTATAGTAATTTATGCCATAGCCTTGGAAGTGAAAACAGATTTCATTTACTACTGAACAGTACTACTCTTGTAGAGAGAGTTCGTGGCCTCGCAGCGTTTCTGAGAAGGTATTGTGGTATTATTGCTCTCACTTTGCAGATGGGCCTGGTAATGCTGCTTGAATTCTTAAATTTAGGCTCTGGTGAGGGGGAATATGAATTAGGACTCAAGTGTCCGAGGGCTGTCCCTTGTGTCCTGCTCTCACATGGCCTGGCCACTGTAGGAAGTATTGAGATCCTTGATGTCCCAGTTAGCATCACTGTTCATGTGTGCAAGGCTCTGCATCAGGATCATCCCTTGCTCCAGGAATTTATCCCTCTAGGGTTTGATGGAAGAGTTGGAGATAAGATGTTCCTCCAACTTTAAATACACCTTAGAGGAGAAAAGTACTCTGAAACTCTTGGCTTGCTTTCCTTTTTCACTAGTCTGGTACCAGGCAGAGCCCAAAAACACCTCCTGCCCTTCCAACAAACATCAAGACAGAGGATGGTGAGTCCCTGCCTGCCCACAACACCAACACTGCCACAGGCACAACCTTCCTCAGAGGAGTTTGGCAGTGAAAATGCACATGTTCAGTTGAGGGGAAAAAAATCAAAAAGGAAGAAAACAGGTAAAATTAGCATTTGGAGAAAAGTTCCTACAGAAAAAAGCTATATGTTTCCTGAGAGCCAAATGAAAAAAAAAAAAAAAACCCAACCCTCAAACCCAAGCTTGCAGAGTCTGCTGTAATTTATGATTTACCATATGAATCTAACTATAGAACTTCATTTAAAAATTTTATAAAGATTGTAAATCTACAGTGAAATGTTCTAGGGACAATCTGCTGGCAGAAACCCACTCTCCAGACTGACCTATGGGGGAACCAGCTTGTCAAGGGCTTGATCCAGAGCCCACTGAAGACAATGGAAATGCTCTCATTGACGTCAGTGGCCTTTAGATCAAATAGCCCCCAAAGCTCAGCATGGAAAAATGAGTCCTAAGGAGAAGCAAACTGCACTAATCAATAGATGTTGCTGGATGAAGGTCTTTAACAATAGTTTAATAGGCCATGATGAGCTCCTCTGGACACTTTTATTTGGTATTGTATGTATCTTATAATTTTTCTCCTGAAACTTTTAATGGAATTTATCTCACTGGAGAATTTGGGAGAACATCTGCTGCAAATGATGGGTAAAGACATAAGCTGTTGTGGGTGGGGTGAGCCTCAGGAGGTTCACAGTTTGGGTTTGGCTTCTGCTTCAGATTCTTATCTGAACTGTACAGATCTCCTGTGGCTGCAAAAATTGGACTGGAAATCACAAGGGTATGAGCCTTCTTGTGAGATTTCCAGCACTTTTCTTATGGTTTTGACTGAACACCAGATGTGGAAAAAATATTTAACAAAACTGGATGCAGTTTTTTTCATGTCTGGTTCTAAAAAGAGATGAAGGTTCAGGAATCTAATTTTATCCTTTCCAGTTTCACTCCTTGGTAAGATTCTGTTCTAGTTTTTTAAAAAATAAATGCAGTTTAAATCCAAAATATAGCTATTGCAACCGGTCCCCAAAGAATCATTCAAGCTGATGAAACTCCAAACATGACATTGATTATGAATTAAATCCTTATGCCTTTGGCAAGTGGAGTGCAAAGAACGACCAGGGTGAATGGTGACCATTAGGAAACATCCACTAATGTTCTTTTCTTTCAAATATTATTTTTATTTGCTTTGTCTGAAAGCCCATTTGCAATTTTGACCCGTTCCTGCCTGCTTCCACCATAAAAACAAGCTTTTAGGCTTTGCCTAGCACACATATTTTTGAGAATACTTGAGCAATTCTGCTTGCCATGTGGAAATTTTAAATTTTAAACCAGAATTCAAAATCTCCTGTAGATCTAATAGATTTTGCAGGCTGCTTCCACAAGCCTGCATTACTTTTTGGGTGTAACACCAGTACTGGCATGCCGAGTCACTAATCAATTGCATGTTCTTCTAATCCAGATGTTTCATATGTTCTTTGTGGACAATTCACAGCTGGAAAGGAGGGTCATATTAGCTAGTTTGGAGGGTTTATTAGCTGGTTTGCTCTAGTTATAATGCCTACTCACATTTGCATTTAATTTCATCAGAGGGGAACAAAAGGTTTGTTTGAAACCAAATAGTGGAGGTAGGTTAGGGGAGCTCTTAAGTCACAGGAAGATTTCACAGCATGTACAGGCAACTTTGGGAAGTAGAAAATGGCCTGAAATAAAGTGAATGGCTTGTCTTGAAGGACTTTAATCACTAGCTGAGTAAAGCTGAGCAACAGAGAGTCAAACAAATCAAATGAGGAAAACAAGTTTAAAAGTGGCACTGACCTCACTCAGATATTTTATCACTTATGATTGATTCTGAAATTTTTGGTCTCAGTTCAGAACAGCAAGTTTGTCCCTGTGGGGTATATAAAGGCCAGACCAAATGGAACTGAGCTGGCACTTCTTTCAAACTCCTCATTTGGTGTGTAATCTTACATCCAAATCAAACAGGACAGATGAAAAAGTGGAGTATTATGTCATCCAGAATCTGTGGAACAGCGAGCTGTAGCTCCGGCGCCCGAGGAGACTGTCTAGAACTCCCCATGTCTTGTCATTTCACTGCATTTTTCGCAATATTGGGAAGTTTTCTCCGAAGATCTAGAGCCAAGCTTCCTGTGAAAATCCACTGTCATTTAACAAGCAGCAAATAAACCAATTAATAACCAGAAGAAGCAGCTCCAAAGCATAGACACCAACACTGGAAAAAGATGAGGAAGCAAAACCCCAGGGTTTATTCTTAATCTTATTAATTTTGGGGGAAGGAGGGGCTTTGGTGATGTCTCAGAGATTTACTAGATATCTCTTTGAGCATGGGGAAGGAGTGGTTTGGGAAGTGAGGTGTGCCAAGGTCTGTCAGTGCTCTGCTCCTGATGGAGATGGGGATCCCAGTGCCGTTGAGCACAGGGAAGGTTTTGTGCTGGGAGAAGCAGCTTTCTCAGGAGCTGGTTTCTGTGTGTGCATGGGGAGATAATATCATTCAGCTTCTTCCTAGTGGTTTAGGAAATGTCCATCAGGATGGGCCCTTCAAAAAAAATCCTGGGTTTTGAAATGCAACTTGGGAAAGTGCTAAAAATGGCTGCAAGAAAAGGGTAAAGAGCTCTCTTACTCCTCACCCTGGGCTTTGCTCCCAGGGCTGTACCTCCAGCCCATGTGGAAATAGTTACCTCCAAATAACACATCCTGCGGGACTATTTCTGGTCATTTCACAGAAGCCTTATTAAAAAATAGAGAGTTTATTAACCTGAGATTCAGGGACTAGGCTTCATGATGGAGGCTGTAAACTCTCAGCCTATGGCTCAGTTTTACAGGGAAGATTTGAGGGTTGGAAAAGGAAATCTTGTGGAGAGAGGCTTAAGGCGCTCCATTTGGTGAACTTAGCAAAAAAGCAGATCAGGCAGTGCCCTGACTCTGGGCAGTAAATGCTTTTGGAGGAAAAAATACCACATACAAAAGGGTTTTATAGTCTAATGGGGGAAAAACATAACGAGATGCAATGGCTGGAAATTTAAGACAGGCAAAATTGAGAGATTGGGAAGGGAGAGGGGGCAGACTGTTGAAGGGGGCAGGGGATTTGTCATCCTTTTGCATCTTGAAATCAGAACTGGAGGCCAGCCCAGATGACTGGTGAAACATATAGTAGTAGGCTCAATTAGCGAGTGAATGTGTGAAATTATTTTCTTGGGGATTTATATTGAGCGTTAAACTAGATGATCTGAATTGTCCCTTTCAGCCTTAAAAATGGAGGAAAGATGCCAGAAAAGGAGCTAAATATCCAAATTCTACCAAATTGCAATAGCTGGAGCCTCTGGGCCCCTTTGGGGATGGTGTAAGTGAAAGGGGTAGGGCTGTTCTGGGCGCTGGATATGTGGAGGGACAGACAGAGTGAGGGATGCCATCACATGCCTCCAGCACAAACCCAGTTGTAGCTGCTTTTCCTTCTTGGCCCCCCCAGCACACTTTTCTTTTTTATATATTTTATTTTTGAAACTAAAAATACATCCTCGGAGGCATTAGTCACTCTGCCCACATATTAATAAATTGCATAATGATGCCACCAAGCATCCAAAAACCTTTCAAACTGTTATATATTATTTCTTTCAATAATATTCTAAAAGGCCAGTGAGGCTTAATGGAGCCACATGGTATTGTATTTAATCCAGAAATCTGGAACTGTCTAAAATCTCATATATAAATTAAGATAATATACAATATGTTTTTTCATTTAATTTGGTTCTCCCCATTTGGGTAAGCTATAACTCTATAAGGCTGTGTCTTTTGCAAGGGATTTTTGTCTACCAAATTGTAGATTTGTAATGTTGCTCTTGCTTTTAATTGCCTGGGGCTGTTCCCCATAATAACTCAGCCAGTCCTTTGCCAGCTAAAGGAAGGTTTAATGGAACCACAGTTTAATTGGGCAAAGTTTAGAAGTTATGCAAGTTACAAAGTTTCCTGGGACTTTTCCTTACGGCCTCTCCCGCACGGCTCTGTTGGCTTTGCTGCAGGGAATGTCACTGCCATGCCATTAGAGATGGTGACCTTGGCAGAGCATTGGGCACTTATTTGCAGGTGGCCCCTTCTTGACTCTCCTTGGACTCAGCTGGGTGTCTGGCATTTACACACAGGAATTTTTAGGACATCAGGAGCCACTGAGTAAAAAAAACCTAAATCCAAATATTTCCTACACTGAAAAAACATAAGGGCTTTCTTTCAATGTGGCATTTGGGTATGAGGCTTGCTTTCATCAGTGTCACCTCTGGACAGGTCCACCTCTCCTGTACAGTGTCTGCAAGAGGTTTTCACATATTCTGTCAAGCCATGGCAGATATCACAGGCTATGAGATAAGGGGTCACTAAATGTTGCCTTTTCCTCTCTTTTCAGGCTCCCTCCGTGCCTTTGGAAGCTCTGGCCATCACTGTACCAGGGTGGAACAAGACTGTGAAACAGGAACTATCTAAGTCAGTACCAAAATTCAGGTATCTTCTTTTTATAACCTCTGAACCCAGTAACCTCAAAAATTGCTGGTTTTTGAGCTAAAGTGCTTCAAGAGATGGAGGGTGAAAAGTGTATATTCTTGGGTGTATTCTGCTCTGCAACTTGACATCCTGGAGGAGAAGAAAGCCAGGTGTGGAAACAAAGTGAGTGAGAGGATTTCTTGTGGGGTCAGTGGAATAGATGGAACAGAGGTGCTGAAATGTGGGACATACCTTTCCTTTGAGGGAATGCATAGGAGTATTAAACACGTTCTGGAAAGCAAGAGGCCTGTGCATTATGAAGGAACAACTCTGAATCATATGGGCCCAGGTTTTGGTTGATCATGTGAATAAAACCTCTTTCAGGATTTAATACTTCTGCTCATCATTTCTGGTGGTTTGGGTTTTTTCAGCTGGCTTTTAATTTTCCTTGGCTTTGTCAGGACTAGACCTGACTTTGAGCAGGGATATTCTCAAGACTGTAATCTGCTTTTGACAAATATTTGGTATGAGCAGTGTATACAGAGGCCCCATGCTCTCCCCATGTCTACAGGATTTATCCAGTTTTGGGAAGCTGTGTGATAGATGCCTTTAAATTCCCAACCCTCCCTGATTTCTTTCCCTCCCTTCCCAATGTCCTGATCACCAGAAGTGCAAGCCACAAGATAATCCATGAAATTTTGTACACAGAGGCTGTGCAGAGAAAATCAGGAGCCTAAGCCCTTGAGGCCACCACAGCCCTGTCACCTCTGCCCAGGAGGCACTGAGCTATATTACACCTTCCCCACCTCTGTCCCCTCATGGGTCCTTTGGGACCCACAGGGAAAGGCCAGATTTGCTCCTAGGGCGCTGGTCCAGCCCTTGTAAAACATTATTGTAGGGGTCAAGTGAAAACTGACTCATTTTTGAGCAGGAGAACAAGGTCATTTTCTTGTAGTCCAGTAATTCCTTCATTTTTTATTAGTGTTGTTATAAAGCAACTTCTCTGAGGTGCTGGGACTTCGCCTATATTGCATCCCTGTTCCCATCCGGTTCCAACAATAAAACCCTTGCCTTTTTTGATCTCTGGCTTTCATGCTTGCTGACACACTCTGGAAAATTTAAGAAGGGCGCAAGGAATGGGTTAGTCACACTTGTTAATATTTATCCCATTGCAGAAAGAGCAGGGCTGACCTCAGAGCTTGGGCTTTGGAGAATAGTTATGAGAATGATTCCACCCAGCTGAAACGAAATCTGCATGCAAAGCTCGTTTGGTGCCTGGAAAGAGCTAGAAGGAAATAAAGGTCTTAAATGATATATTTCCGCAGTTAACGTTTTGTCCTGTTTACAGAATCTCACCAGAATACTGGGGGTTTTGTTTTGTTCATGTGTTTTTCATAAGGATAAATATCCATGCAGTTTAAACATTTTCATTAGATTCAGACAAGAAGAAGGATGTGGGATTGTTTTTTTCTGTAATTGTTGATCTCTCCATTTTTTTAATGTTTTTTCTTAAAACACTCTTCAGAAATAAAATCCCAGGTAAATCAAAGAGATGGGGAAAGTAATTCTCTTTAATTATTCTTGGAGCAATTTTGAGTAATGTAGGTTAAATTAAAAAAATATACAAGCAAGATATTTTGGCTGGGAAGTATGTGTAATGTATGAACAGCAGGAAAAAAAAAAGCTTTCCTTTCTAAATAGAAAATCTTTGAAAGTAACAGGGGGAAACTGATGGGAAGGGCTGAAGTCCATATATTCCCACCTCCTCCGCCTTGTGCTCTCTTAAAGGTGAGCTGCAAAATGCAAAAGAGAAATGTGTTAAATTCAGATGACTCGCTCGGGTGTCAGGAAGTGGCTCGAACAACCACACGAAGTTAACTAACACATTCCCTTTTCTTTTTTTTTTGTTCATCCCCTCCCTCCCCTGCTCTTCTCGTGAAATCTGTTTTTTTGCTGCTGTGGTTTCTGCCTCCAGGCGGGAGCGCAGCCACTGGTCCACCCGAGCAGCACCCTGAGACCCCCCCCATGGCTTGCAGGGAGCCAAGAATTTCTGGGAGGATTTTCCAGAAAGTAAGAAAGGAGGAGAATTTTAGAAAATGTATTCCCGATCTAAACAGCTTGGCTGCAGGAGAAATGAGATAAGCTCTGAGGCAAGGCATGTTGAGTGTGTGTTGCTTTGCTGCTCATCTTTTGTCTGGTCAATCAATCTTGTTATCATCCACCTGCTCTGTTCTAGGTCTTCTTCAGCAATGTGGTGCATGTCATCCATGGGGTTGAGTATCCTGGTTTCAGGAACCAAAAATGTGAGTAGTGCTGTGTCTGTCAATGACTGCCTTCAGTCGAGGCCCGGAGAGAAGCAGCTGGATGTGGGGAAAGGATTTTGGAGCTGCAAGTGGCAGGATTTGGTTTGTAGTTGGATGTGTGTGATGGGAATGAATCTCATTTAGAAGACTTTGAAAGTGGTTCAGGGGACCAAAAGAAAGTTGGAAAGGCAAGACCCCCTGATCCATTAGAAATAGTGCCACTGCCCTTTGCAATGGCTCCTATCCCATGGACCAAGACCCCTGCAGAGCCTCACAAAAAGGCACAGACATGTGGCTGTTTCTCATTAGCTTCCACTTTTCCCTCTGGAAATGCTTCCCATGCCTTTCATCCACAGCTTAGCAGTAAGTGTGCTAAGGAGAAGGTTAAAATCTAAATGGAAGAGGGTTATCTGATTTACAGTAAGTAGTTTCTTCATTTCAAATGGCAACACACAGAGCCCTGCACATTACCTTGCATCAATATAATACACACACACATGCCCTGTATTTATGCCTATGATATATAAAAAATAAATTGTTGCAATGCTGTGAGTCTGCATAGAGCTAATTCATGTAGTACAGCATGTTTATCAAAGGACACTCCTTAATTGCATACTGGTATTTCTTCAATTAGTCATTAAGTTATAATACTCTGTCTCTCTGCTTATGATGTTCTCCTTATTTACAGTGTGAGTGACTTCTGCAGCAACTACTGAATTTAGTTTTCTATTCTTTAACAGTATACAAGATTTCAAAATTGGATTTTTTTGGGGGGGGATTTGTTTTAAGAATAAACACGATTATACATTTGAGACTCTTTAACCAAGGAAAGCCAAAAAAGTGTATTAAAACAATGGTTGTTCTCCCTCTCTTAGGGACACTTTCATCCTGTTTTCCCCTCTAACAAATTTATCAGAACTGTTCATTCTCTGTTACAGCCAGAGGAAAAAAACTGTGGATTTGGAAACACCTCTATTGTTTAGTCTCTGGAAGAGAAGTAGGTAAATTGAAATAAAAAGAGAAAATTAATAGGAATTTGCATTTTTCCTCTGGGAGAAAGATAAAATGAATTTGAGAAGGAGGTTCTGCTCCTACTTAGTGTTGAACTTGATGAAGTCACCCAGCTGATCACGGCTCAGTGGAGGAGGTGCAGCATTTGATAAAACCACAGCAAAGGGAATTCAAGCAGCAGTCCCCTTGCAAGGAGAGGGGTTATTAATACTGAGGATCACTGCTCCTTCAGGGGTTTAGCTTTATTTTTTCTTTCTGGTGTAAGCAGCTGTCAGCAATGGAGAGACGTTAATACAACAGTGTGGGGGCTGCAGGCCAAATGCACGGAACATCCATCTTCATGCACTTGTGGAAGTGTTTAGGATGTGTCTCCTGTGTCCTCCTCAATCAGGAGCAGCAGTGGTCCATGCCTCACCAGTGGATGCTCCCAGTTCACCCTCAGAGTCATTGGTTGGTGATACCAGAATGCCCTAGCCACAAGACACCGTGACAAGCCCTGGGCTAATGTGCCCAAGGTTCTGCATGCTACCATGTCCATGGTACCTTCAGCTTCATAAACCTGATGCCCTGCATTATAAAGCCATAACCCCCCAAGAACCTGCATTTTCCACTGCTCCTTTCTTTTTCAAGGTGAAATAACAATTTCCTCTTCATATCCTGCTTTGTCAGCCCAGGGGAAACACAATGATCTTGTACTGCACCACCTTGTCCAAACCTGTGAGGTGAGAGCTGGTTGTTGCAGGAGATGAGAAAGGAAACTGATTTTGTCAAGGGTTTTTACATCAAGTGTTGATGCCAAAATATGTTCCTGAACATAGCAGCAGTAACAGAGCTGGTGCAGTAAGGGTCAAGGCAGCTTTTTAAATTGCTGCATTATTCTGCATTCTTCCCAAAAACCTGCCTGCCTCTAAAAATCCTCCTCTGACACAGCCATGCCAATAGCAAGGTGTTGTGATTACTATGCTGCCAGTAGCCCTATTTTTCATTGCTACTTACCTTTTCTGTCCTGCAGGTCAGATTTCTCTGAGTTTATTTATTCCTCTATTAATGCAGCACAGCCATGCCATGGTTTTCCTTTGGCAGGAGGCACTGCATGGCAGGAATCATGTCTGCAACTCATAACAATGCAACGAGCACCTCCAAAATGTCCATTCCTGTGACAGCCAGGGGTCTCCTCTTTGCAGCCTTCCCCTCCCATCACAATTAACCTCCCCATGATTATCAGTTATGAGAAGTTTTAAAACTTTTCAAGAGGCAGTGGCTTCGTTTAGGCAGCAAAGCTGTGTATTGAAATATGAATTAGTAGCGTGTGTATCGGCAGGATAGACCATCTGCTGTGCTCAGCACCCGGGTTTGAAGCTGGTTGGCTGGCAGGACAGCATGTGTTTACAGAAAACCCTAACAGTTGTAAAGGAGCCATTTAGGTTTATCGTGTCAATTCCTGTACAACTCCACACGGAGAGATTCCTTTCACAAACTCACATAAAAAAGACAGATAGACTAGTTTTGACCTCTCTCAAAACATTTGACGGTTAGGCTTGTTGCAAGGATAAAATATCTAGAAGAGGAAAAAAAAAAAATCTTGTCATTTCCCCCTCTTAAGCATTAGACTTCTTGAATGCAACATCCATTCATATCTTAGTTCTTGCATTGTAATTTAACTGCCTTTTATTTTCCTTCTGAGATACAAAAGCAAGAGCTGTACATGATTTTCATACCACATTATGCAAGATATTGTGGAAAAGCTGCCCAGAGTAATGGCTCCATTTCAACGTGATGCATATGCCAAGATACAGGGATCATTTATTTTTCTTAAAAAATTAAATGAGGATGGGATTAAAAATGTTATGTTTTGCCTATATGAGCAATATTCCTCTATCAGCCATTCCAAACATATTGCCTCTTTGTAACTCCTCTGTAATACAAATTGTCCAAGGGAAGGCACATGGTATCACACCAAAGGGGTTTATTCTGCTGCATGAGCATCCCTCTTTCCAGGGACTTGCAAAGCACAAATATTCCAAGGACAGGACAGAACAAAACCACATTGGCCCTGGGGATGCCTCTGGACCAAGCACTCGGTTGCTTTCCCATACTTGGAGGAATTATTAAGAAAACAATCTCTTTAGCAAATGTGCTGAATCCATTGCTTAGCAGGCACCCATGTTGTATATATGATTTGTGTGTGGATGGATGCAGAGAGAAAAGGGAATATTCTCCTAATCCTTAACCAAGCCCTCAGTCACACTGTCCCATGTGTGACTCTGTGGCTGTTGGACCAAGAAGATAAAATAAGAAACAGCCACACTTGAGGCATCTCTCAGATAACTCCTTCCAATGTGCAAAAGAAAAAAAAAAGTATCTTAATACATAGGTCTTAAGACTTCAATCATTTTTTTTTAAATGCTTGATTCTTTAAATGGAAAAATCCGTGAAGCAAGATGAAAGATGGCAAGATGGGAGATGGCAGGATGGGAGAGAAAGCTTGCTCTTGCAAACATACCCACCTGTTTTTAAGGCCCCTCATATTGACACTTTAGGACTGGGGATCAATAGCTGCATAAAAACTGACTGTAGTCAATATCCTAAATAGGAACACAGTATGTTGGTAGTTTGTGAGAGATCCTGCAGCTTCTGTGAAATAGTAAGGCTTGGACAAGGGCAGGAGAATGATGGCATGAAGGGAAATTACCTGTTTATAAGCCAAGTGCTGTACTCTTAAGAATCCTTTCTCTGAATTATGCCTTGGGTCCTTAGAAATGAAATATCAATGTATTATTGTTACTGTGTATTACTATGATTAGAATCACAGAGGTTTAGGTAACTTCTCCTTACAATCTTGTGCATCTATGTCTATGTATGATAGGTGTGTACATATATATATATATATATATATAAAAGTTCAGAGTTCCTTTAACCTGACCAACAGCTCATGTTCATGTGAGTCAGGATTTGGTGCTCACTAGTGGAGAAGCAGAACAGGGTGGATCAGGACTGTCAGATTCCTTCTCCAGAAAAGCAGCAGATTAATACAACATCATGAACACAGGCTCTCTCCTGGCGATTGTATTCCATGTTTAGGGACATGAGGGAGGGGAGAGCATCTCCATCTGGGTTGCACAAGGTCACTGCATAGGAGTTAAGGGCCCAGGACCAGATTTGGGGATTGGTGAAGCACCTGCCACACCCCTCAGTGACCAGGGGGATGCTGGGGAAAAGTCCTATCCCCTCTAAAAGCAGCGTCTAATACAAGTGGGAGAGCAGAGCCCTGGAAAGTCATCAGGGAAGAGTTTGGTGATCCAGGTGCTGGAGCCACCTCTCTGCTCTCAGGTGCCCACCTTGGCCATTTGCATTAAGACACTTACAGGCCAGACCACAACCACTTTTCTGGCTCTGGAAATCTGCTAGAAAAGAGCTGTTTTGGGGAGGTAAGTCACTGATTCAGTTTGCCAAGCTGTCATGGTGGAGTCATCTGTAATGGAGCCTAAGGCTGAATCCTATTTTTACATTTGCAAGTGTTACAATCCAAAATTTCATTTTCGTATTTAAACTGTGTGCCTCCAGTTTTCTGTTCTGATTTTGTCTGTGATTCAGTTTTCAGTCCATGGACCTGTGGGCTAGAAATGCAGTGACTTTGGGTGTTGTGTTTCTCTGTGTCATTATTTTATTATTATCATCATGGTCATTGTCACTATTATCACCTATTTTGGGGGGATTCTTCTTATCTGCTCATTCCCCTTGGCAGGTGGAATGCAGTCCAAAGAAAGGCATGAGAATGCCTACAATAGCAGCATTTTTCAGAGTTTTCCTGAGCATCCCTCCCGTTTGCCTGCAGATGGGATTGGGCGCTTCCCGCGCGGAGCAGAGCAGTGCAGCCACGCCACATCATCCCACTGCCTATTTTCAGGCTGAGTGCTGTGACCTCCTGGGTCAAAGCGAAAATGGGAGAGGATGGCAAGCCAAAGCGTGGGGAAGATGACTCACTGGATTATTTTCTGCATTTCAAATATAACCCTTGAATTCTTGCCAATGTATCGATACAGTCAGGCAGCAAGCCTCATGTATTTATATTTATTTATGCTACGTAATGCCTCAGTCAATACACTTACCTATTTTTTTTACATTTTGTTTATTTGTTTTTTTCACGTATTTTCTTCAAAACAGGCACCGAAGGAGCAAAACTGCAACCCACCCAAAGCAATTCCTATAAACTCAATGTGCCAAGGTTTTCAACAAGCACCACCTCTGGTAACCACAATCATTCCCATTCCAGGCCCACCTGAAACTGGTCAGAATGGTTTTGGAGATGTGGATAGCCCCTGATCTTTCTGAGGGAGAAAAAACAGCTCAGCTGAGGTATGTTTTTACACAGATTGGGGTTGTCTTTGCTCCTCTGTCTTGTATACATACAGATGCTGGTCTGCAAAACCCAGCCCTGCTCTGGTCTGCATGTCTCACTCTCTGTTTTGGGAGGGGAGAAGAGAATGAGCTCAGGTGTGGGAGAGCTGAGTTGAGGCCATGATTATTGGGGAAAACTTGAACACGGAGCTCATAGAGAGAAACAAGTTTGATACCCCAACAGGAAACTTCACCATCAAGCACTTGGTCTCAGGAATCATTTTATTCCCAGAAAGTGGGGCATAAATACAGAGTTAATTACAACCAGAACCCACAGCAATAACCTGTTTATGGGAAAACTCTAGTCCTAGTCTAGAAGAGCTGTAATCTTACCCTGCCATCTGAAATTTGTTGCTTTATTAAGATTACATTCTCGACAGAAAAAAAAAAAAAAAAGAAGGGAGTTAGTTTGATAAGTTTACTGCCCTTTGTCAGGATAGTAGTATTTTTTTCTGCTTTGAAAATAGATGTTCCTGTTTCTATGGCTGTATATTTATCCTTCTTTTTAGCTTTTTCATTACTGTTCCCTTTAATCATTTAATGAGGAGTGTTCAGGTTCCTGATGATTTAAAATTATGACTCACGGAGACACTGGCAATATCTTTCCTGGAGAAACGTTGATCCTCTAACTTTAAGACTTTAAATTCAAACCACATGTTTTTGCCACTAACTCAAAAAAACAACCCCTGGAGTTGTGTGACTGTCACTAGAATATAAACCAAAGCCATTCTGCAAACAAAAGCTGCAGTATTTAAATTGTGATTACAGTCAGAAAAGTGACTATTTTAATCATTGCTCTGCTTTACCCGGGAGATCTGCTCCCTCTGCACATTCCAAATATCTCTGCAGATTTTTATAGGCTGAAAGGAGATTTTACTGCCTTCCACCCCTCTTAGCCCTACAGAGGCCGGCCAAGGCAGGCGAGTGAGCCAGATTTGTTCCAGACTCACACATCGGCGGGAGTGTGAGCTGAATTCCCGCGGCAGGACCTGCCGAGCCGATGATGTGCCCGCCAGGACGCGCGGCCACGCTTTTGTGCTCCCCGGGAGCTCGCAGGGTGCAGGGCAGTTAGAGGGAGAAGAACAAAACACAAAACCAAAACCACGGGGGTTTTCCTATAAACTGGTGTGGTTTGAAAAGGGAAAAAAAAAAAAATCTCTGAAGGGCCTCTTGGGCTGGAATGGCTTTTTTGAATGCAGCTACCTGGATGGACCCAGCTCCAAGGGCAGGGGCTCTGAGTAAAGGAAAAAAAATTTCAAAAAATATTAGATATAGAACTGGGAAATTGAAAATAAGAGGATGCAAATGTCTCAAGGGGATTTTCTTTTCTTGCTGGCTTTGAGGAGCTAATTCAGTTCCTTTAATATCTTCCTTATGTGGACACTTTCTTACAGCATTCTGGGTGCTGAGCTTCATCCTCTTTGGTCTCCTACAAACCCAATCACTTCCTCCCCGACCCTCAAGCCCCATTTTGTGTCTTTGCTACTTCAAGAATCGAATCCCATTTAGAGAGTGGTGCTTTAACTCCCTATCTTCATTTATGAAATGCAATATAGGTATTTTATATCTGTGAAAATCCTCTATTACTGTATTGGGAATGTTCCTGTGATATACACAAATTCAAAATAAATGTTGTTAGGAGAACATCTAATTCATTTTAGATGGTTTTATTAGGCGTCTCTTAACAAATCCCAGAGTATGTAAATGAAATATAACTATACGTACATATTCATCAGTCTGTTCTTAGAGTTAAATATGAGCGCTGTGACATTTGGTTTTAAGGAATGACTAATTAACATGTGTGCAGGATGTTCTCATCTTCCTGCTTTGGAGTCCCGGAGTCAGGGAAAAGCAGACAAAGCGTATTTCCACTCTTTCTATCATAGTTTGCAAAGCAGAAAGCTGCTCACGACAGCCAAGAACTTCTCAGGCGTTTCTGTACCTGTTGGGTGCTGACACAGGGCCCCTTCTTCAGCGTTTGCTGTTGTTAAATGTCATCTCGTATGCTCTGGGGCCAGGAGTGCATTAAAAAATCAGCTTTGCAGCCGACCTGGCTTTTAATAATCACACCATCAAGTCACAGAGCACAAAAAAGAGCACAATAAAGAGCAGGACGACTTCTGGAGTACAGCCAATGTGCTGTTGATTTACCTCCATGACGGGATGCTGGAAAATTGGGCTGAGCTGTAAGATGCTCTCCATCCCCACCATCCCAGAGATGCTATGTAGGAAAACCCGGGCTGGATCCTGTAAGGGATATTTGGGGGTTGGATGACTCAATGCCATTCTTGGGAATGCCAGGCTTTACTGCACTGCTAGCAAAAACCCAGAGAAACACCCACATTAGTTTTGGGCAGGGTTGACTTGAGTTGCTTTTGTGCAAGAGCAAAGTGTGTGCAGGGCATCCACTTTTTGCAGCAGAAAAAAATAAGTAAAAAGAAAAGGAAACCCACTGTAATTTCTTTCTGAGGGTACTGGAGGAGGGTGGACACACCACACGGCCCTGTCTGAGCGCCCTGGAGAAGTTGACCAGAACAAATCTCAGCAGGAGCACACAAACCTCTATTATACCTTTTAAAAAGCTCCCCATTGAATGCAGCTGGGCAGATGGGAAGGGCCCTTTTATTTCCTTTTTTCTTTCTCCGCCTGAGTTCATTCTCTCCCTTTGGGGGAGCCAGGTTCAAAGACATGCCAAATGCATCAAAACCTTCCCAATAAAGTCCCTTTCACCTCCCAGCAGTGCAGGGACGGGACTGGAGCGTGCTGGGAGCGCTGGGTCTGATGCTGACTTTCAGGACTGTGTGTGGTAAATCGTGTGCACATTTCCCAAAACAATGCTCTGAATTGGACGTCTAATTCCCTGGAAATTAAATCCCTCAGCTGGTCAGGGAAAACAGGAGCCAAAGAGATTAAACAGTGCAACAGGGAGAACCTTTGAGGGTTGATGGGGGTGTACTTGTGGGTTTGTTGGGGTATTTTTTTAATAGCAGAGGGGTAGCAAAGTAGTGATTTGGTGTTGCTTCCATTATTTTAATTTGAACCATGAATTCCCCTCTTCCTCTCCCAATAATCCCCATGAAAAACTACCTCTTTATGCTCATTACCCAACAGGTGAGCTCTGTCCCAGCAAGAACAACCCCATTTCAGGGTGCAGAATTAATTTCTGTGTCCTTGGGGTGAGTGGAGAGGGATGCTGCAGATGCAGAGCCTGTTCCCATGGCCCCAGGCACCCCACATCCTGCTCAGGTCCCTACTAGAGCCTGCAGCATCCAGCATCTCCCTGCTGCTACACTGCCCACCACAGCCCTTGCTCAGTCTTGGGTTATTTATCCTGGTACAAACGTGGCTGGGACTGGAATTGTTTGCATGTCAGAAATGGGGCTGAGGTGTTCCTGTTGATTTTTTGTTGCTGGTGTGCTAAATACGAGCAGGTCTAGGCACGGATGCTCTGGTGCGGCGCAGCGAGTGGCTGGATACTGGATAAAAGCACAGTCCCTGCTCCTCAGGAAACGATCTTTCCTCGCAGGGCTGCTTTTGAACTGCTACAAGTCAAAACTTAGTGAGCCTCACAGTGGCAATTTTTTTTCCTTAAAAAAAAAAATTTAAAAAAGCAGTTTCCTATGTATTTTTACTGACAAAAGCCTGACGCTTCCTTTATATGCTTTATTTTCTTTCTCCTCTGAAACGATCGTTAGACAAAAGCAGTTTTGCTGCTGGTTAATCAAGAGAGTGATGTGGCCCTGCATTTTAATCCTAAACCAATTAGCAGGATTTGACATCATGCCATTAGACTGCTTGAAACAAAAATCAAGGACAGCGTAATGCAGCTAGAAAAGAACAATAACCATCAGCGCTGCCCTGTCAAAGGGGAAGGAAGAAATTTGGCTGCGTCTGTAATTTCCAAGTGATCCCCCTTCTCTCAAACCTGAGCATTCAAATGAGGGAGCTAAATAATAATGAGAGGGGGAAATGTTGAATCTCTAATCACATTACCCTAAAAACTGCACCGTTTTAAAAGCAGAAATCACTGCTCTTGCTCCTGAGCCAGCACAAATTGGTTGCATTTTCAAACCCTGAGTTGTGGTTTGATTTCTGTCGCGGGCGCTTCGTGCTTTGCAGGTTGCACGGCGCCTCGGATGCAGATGCACAGCAAGGGACGAATGTGCCAGCATCCCTAAGAAACAACTTCCTGGACATGGAAATGTTTGCTTTGTCCAAACCACCCTAAGATAATTAATGAAAAAAGCACCTTTTAGCAACTGTACTTTTTGCTGGCAGAAATGCACCTTGCTGCTGGTCCCGCAGTGGCAGTGGCACAGCCTGAGCCGGTGGCCGGGACTGGAGCCGGCCTGGCAGGCATTGGCCAGGCCACGGCTGCTGCCCGTGGGCACAAACAAGCCTGGCAAAGATACAGGGTGAGAACAAAACTGCAGGCAGGCCCCGGGGTGCAGTATTGGAGGGATGAATGCCTAAAGCACATCGGGGAATCCGCGCCTTGCTGCGCGCTCGGGGCTGGCAGCGGAGAGCGGAGCAGGAGCGAAACCCAGCGTCTCGTAAAGCAGCATATGGATAGAGCACAAATGGATGGGGTTTTATCCTGTGCAATATTTTCATTGATATTTATTTTGATTTAATTTGGCTAATGTGCAGGGAGAAATGAAAGCGTGCCATACTCCTCAACATCTGATGAGGAGCTGAATACTTTTTAAAATTAGTATTCCCTCGGAGGCATCGATCTTTAAGGTCTGCCCAGCAACTGTGCTGGAAAATCGTGAATTACTCCATGTAAATCAGAGGATGACCCTTGGAGCAGCAGATTGTTGTTTTAATGTCAATTTTTTTCTGTTAGTATTGCAATTCCTAGTCTTTCTGCTTCAGCCTTTTTGTCCATAACTTTAATTTTCCTTTTAATGAAAGTGAAGTTTTCCACAGTCTTGAACCACTTCAAAGAGAGAGTTTTTTTAAAAAATATTAATAAATTATCATGAGATTTGTTACAAAAGTGTGAAAGATGGCAATTGTCCTTATCCCTGCTTTGAGAGAGGAGAGGCTGAAGTGGAGCCAGGAGCGATGGTCACAAATTGTAGTGTGACGTTGGAGACAGGGTACAAATCTCTGCCAAAGACTTCCAGGGCAAAGTTGGGCAAACGACATAAATCTTCCTCTCTCATAGCTGCCATCTGCAATACGGGACAAAAAGAGCCCATTTCCTCCACAGGGATCTGTGTATAAATGCCTTAAAACTGGCAAGGGGTGGCAGCGACGGCAGGGCCATGTGCAGGCTGGAGAGGGACAAAAAATAACTCCCCAAAGAGGTTAGTGGCAAATAAATCCTCTGCCTTCCCGCCGAAGCAGCTCTCCCAGAGCTTTGTGGCTCTGAATTTTGAGGGAATAAATTTGTGAGAGGAGGTTAGGGTGGGTAAGGTGAGCAGGGGCCGGGGGTACCCAAAGCATCACCCCAAACCCCCCCATTGCCCCACTAAGGCGTCCCCAGGGCTGCCTCCTGCTGCACCACCGGGATTTTAATGTCCCACTTCCCTCGCCTGTTAATAAAGGAACAAAAGCGCTTTTGCCTCCTCAAGGGTGTTGTGAGACAAAGTTGGTAAGTGCTGAAAAGAAACCCAAACCCGAGGAGAAAGCTGGCTTTGTTGCCTTCGGACACAGACCACTGCAGACCTTGCTCGAATTTTGCTGTAACATCTCTTGAATGAAAACATGTTCTTCCAAAAAACCCATCAAACACGTACTGGCTGGAAATGGCTGCCAGGGGACTGAAAGGAACTGCAGATTATAGATCCTCGGGGTTCTTGTGGCAACAAAATGTTTGTCCCGTGGATTTGAGCAGGATCCAATGAATCCAGAGAGTGCTGGGGATGACTGTTTAAATCATCCTGTAGGAAAAAAAGAGGGGGAAAACTCCAACAGGCTAAATAAACCAAAAAAAGCAAACCAAGAAACAACAAAAAACCCACACCTTTTTAATAATAATAATAATAATAATAATAATAATAATAATAATAATGGGACATTGGACAGGGAAAAGAAAATTCAGAAAGTCAAAGGCTAAACCTCCACCCAAAATTTAAACTGAATTGGAAAGGAAAGAAAATTAAATTCAATTGGTTAAACCTTTTAAATGGGGCTTAGAAAAAAGTTTCCAAGGACAACAGCAGCACCAAACTCTGAATTTTCAGAGTCAAAGAGGGCAACTTGAGGTACCAGTCAAAGAGGAAAAGGATTGTATAAAAGATTACTGATCCTGTGTTTCTTCTACCCTGTATCTCACTGAGCTCTACAAAAGTAAAACCCATATTTGCATATTTCAAACTTGTGAATATCATGATAAACATTTTGTGTTCACAGTCTCCACAGGAAAATTATTTTTTAATGGAAATAATTTTTTAAAAAGTTTTTCTAAACTAGATGAATTCTAACACTTTAAAAAAAATCTCTAGAGCAAGACTAGGACAAAATTATCACAAAATGGAGCAGAATAAGGAGTGTACCCACAGTCTGGCATAACTGAAGCATTAATTACTGGAAAAAGCTACCAGAAATAGTTAAACAAATAATACCAGAAATAGTTTAACAAAATGGTGGGTTTCTGCTGTATTCCAGGCAAGCAAATATATGAGTCAACCTCTGAAATGTGATGCAGAGAAAACATTGCAACTGCTTTGTTGGTTTCAGGCGTATTTTATATTTATAAAACAGAAGTTTTTATCCTTAATTTTTTTAAGTGTTGCTTCTTTGAGACATTTGGTTTCTCTTGCCTAATTTCTAGATTCAGAAAGCAAATTCTTTTAAAATTATTTTACTATATTTTATTTTCAGCTACAAAGTCAGCGTCCTTGGGCTTGCATTAATTTGATGTGCATCCATCTTAATTGAAGCTGATCCATTTCAGTCTTGGCAGCACATCGATAATAAACAGGAACCAAACACCATTTGGCAAATTCCAATCTACCAGCAAAACCAGGGAGAAAGCAGAAAACCTGGGGCCACCTCCTGGAATCAGTTCCTGGGCTGCAGCTCTGTCTTCGTATGTGTATGATTTTATTTTATTTTTTATAGCCAAGCACTTATCATCATAATTGTATTTGTAATTCCAAAAGTACATTATCATACTAATGGATGATGAGCACTCAACAGTCACAAGAAATATTAATTAAAGAAGTTCTCCTGTCCTACCAGGGACAGTGTTCCCTAACCCCCATTATGGAAATTGGTTAAACCAAGAGAATGTTTCCTTTATAGTTTCAGCTCTTCAGAAAGCTTTTGATATCCTTAGTCAAAGCAGCTACCCATCAGGAACAGAAATATGTACTTTGGTCCCCCATGCCAGCTTTTTACTCATGTCTGCCATTTCATTTCCCCTGTAATATGGGGGTAAATCTTAGCCAACATCTTCATTTTCATTCATTAATGAAATCATGGTAATATCCCAGTTTTCACTTAGCTGTCTGCCAGGCACTTTGGAGGTCTCTGTCACCATGGTACATGTAGAGATATATATAGAGAGAGCCCTCTGCCCAAAAATGACCAGTCAGTGACGTTTTTCAATATAAAAAAGGTCAAAGTACTACAGGACTCTATTATTACCACTTAAAACTCCATGAAGCATTAAAATCATGAGTGTGGGAAAGCTGAAAAACATAACTTGATATAACTGTGGCTGTTGGTGGGTTCTCTTCTCCCTCTCTGCCCCACACTTAGCAGTTGTGATTCTCACCCAAACTTCCTTTTTTTTCCTGAAATAAAAGGTCACTTTGTGCCATGCCAGAAGATGCTCTGCTCATCCACTTTTCTGCTGTCCTTCTTGGCTTTAATCAGCATAGGTAAACTGCAATCCCTAAATAATTTGAAAGGCAGTAAAAACAAGCACATGCAAAAAATTGCCACAGCTTCTATGTTCTTGGGGGGGGGGGGGGAAATGTCCTGAAAAGCTCTCTTTATTAATATGAGATGGCAAATATTTTTTGCTGTTTATTAAATCACATGAAAGGTTAATTATGGTTAGCGACTGTGGGTAGAAAACAATTCTTGGAAGATGCTTTTGTAACAACAGGTTGGCAGTATGCAGAAGCCATCTGCTTCCTGCAAATGTTAAGGTACAATCTCAAACTTGTGAGGTTAAAAATTACAGATTGCAGAGTAGTTTGGTAGAAGGAAAATCCATGTTGTGTTGATGTAAAGTTGCTCAGTCTCCTTGACACACAGCCTGGAAGGAATGCCAAGTTCCCTAAAGGATGATGTTTGGCTGGAGAGGACCCTCGCTCGGGGTATTCTGTGCTCACACTGGCTGTCTACACAACCAATTAAGTCATATTTGTGCTGTGATTCATCTTTTTTAATATAAGAATTGGTTTCAAATCCTGACCTGTGAATAGGAGTGGATTGTGGCTATAATATTCTGCTTTCAAGTGGGGAATTAAGTTCATTTCATGAAGGAGGACAGACAAAATCATTATCAAGGAGATGCACTCCTGAAACTTGTTGCTTCAATGTGTGGACTTCACCATGGCTGCAAACTCCTCATGGGCAGCAATTTTGGTAAGAAAAGAAGAGTTATCACCTCCATTTTATATATAGTGATCTGGGCAAAAAAAAAAGGAAGAGATTTGTCTGTGAGCACACAGGGAGGTTGTGGCTGATGGAATTAAACCCAGATTTTTCAGATTGCAGTGAAGTGCCTTAACCAGAAAACCATTATTCCTCTCTGTGGGTCAGCAATGGTGACTTCTGCATTTGGGCTGGGCACTTAGACATGTTTATCCCTTTCCAAGGATCAGATTTAGTTCTGATGGATTTTCCACTTCTGGAAAATGTCACCCACTTTATCCTTCCCCTCTACAGATAACATTGCCCAACTTTACCTGCTCCCCACCAAGGAAAGACAAATTTAACCACTTGTAAGAGAAGGGATGGGGTACTGTCCCCTTCACTTTTCAGCCAAGTAGGAAGAAACTGTTCTGGATTTTTCAGATACTCTGACCTGAAGTGATGGCATGCAACCTTCAGCCCCTTTGCCGCTCCCTAACTTACTTACAAACTCTCCCCACACTCATCTCTAGGAGCTGAGTGCCAGTTGTCTGCTGTGTAAAAGGACTCATTTAGGAAAAATTCCTTCTCTGAAAGGGTGGCCAGGCTTTGGAATAGTCTGCCCAGGGAAGTGGTGGAATCATTATCTCTGGAAATGTTCAAAAGGTGTGTGGATCTGATGCTTGGGGACATGGTTTGGTGACAAACACAGTTGGACTTGATCATCTCAGAGGTCATTACCGACCTAAAGGACTCTGTGATTTCCAACACTGCCAGCAAAGAGACACTGAGTTGTTTACTGAGCAATAAAACAATCTGGGGGGTTGTTTCCTGTTACTCTACCCTAAACAATTCTGTCAAGGCTATGAACGTCTGCAGGGGTTTCTTCTCCACCACTGCCTTGTTTTTGAAAAGAAACTTTGCAGCTAGATGACATTTTTTTTTTAAGTGTACAGTAAAGTGGTTTTATCTCCTCCTTTTGGGCTGGAGTTGGTGATCCACTCCATTATCAGCATCTCCTGCCAGGAAGGACATCCTGCCATTAAAATCCCTCTGGACAGAGGAGGGAGGGGCACTCCTGACCCCGGGGCTCTGCTGCAGTACTCCCAGTCATACATCACAGCCTTGCTCCCCCGTGCTGGCAGTGTCCCTTACCAGGATTGGTAGCAGCAGGACCTGCCCTGCATTGTCCCCTTCTGCTGCCAGCCCTGCTGCTGCCTCATTGCCTGTGAAACCCTGAGCTCAGGGCTGCTTGTGGGATGCAGGTGATGAGATCTTCTATTTCTGGGCTGGAACCACTGACGGGGAGGAAGGAACCAGCTCTATTCATCTCCCTGACATTTTGTCAACAGACCTGGACATTTCCTCCTCTTCTTCTTACTCTGATCTCTTCAATGAAACTGAAGATCATTATGGGAAATACCAGCAACACTTTCATCAGGCTTCCTGGAGTGCCCTGCAGGAGTTGGCTGCATGTGAGGGACTGAAACACATAGAAATTAAGGATGAGATGTTTCAATTCCACCAAAGGGATTTGGATGCCCAGCATCCATTAAAATGAGTAACAATTCCTGTCCTGCCCTAAATGGCCAGAACCCAAATTGCTCCATGAGATGGAAACCATCTTGGTTAATGCATGGACACTTAAGCCCTCAGCATCTGACTTCACTTATATTTTATTTCCAGCAAACTTGGTTGATGATGTCCAATGAAACACTTGCACACCATTACCCTCTCCCCAGCAGCTTATCGGGCCATCACTTGCCAGCTCCACTACCAGGGGAAGGTGATGAAGGTATCTAATTTGTTTGCAAGTTGGAGAATGATGTAAAAGGTTCCTCGTCCATCATGATAAAGGCTTTCAAAAAAACCCCAGACAAATGTTCCTTCCTCTCGTTTCGCCCGCTCTCCGCGAGGACATTTGAAACAGAGTGAAAGTTCAGCCTAGCCATATGTACAGAGGAGATGCACACAAATCACAGCTACTGCTAATTGGATCCAGAGATCTAATTGGTCCCTCATGGTGGCACCCTGGGCTGCTCCTGCCTCCCCTGACCTGCCAAGGGGCTCAGCCACTAAGAGCATCAGGTCTCTCACTAAGAAGAGCAGGCATTCAAGGCCTTGTCCAACTTGAGGGGAAGATGAAGACATAAAATAACATATAATAATGTAAAATAACATAAAATAACATAGAATCATATAAAATAACTCCAGGTGCTTGCTCCGAGGCTAATGCCTCATCCAGAAAGCATCCCTACACCAAAGCATTGAGAAACACTGCTAATATTGCCAGAAATAGGATGCTTCCCGCATCCCCCTCCTGCCCTAAGTGCAAAGCAATATGCCTGTCTGTGTTAGGGACTATTGGTCTTTTTTAATCCTTTTTAGCACCACTGTCACCCCATCCAACTCCACACATGAGCCCAACCATGAACTCTGGACTTGGATGCTCCCAAGTTACATGGAGCAAATTCTTCCCCACTGGAGAGGTGGGGAGGAAATGCTCAAAGTCCGGTCTCAGGTCCACTTTAGTCCTGGAAAAGGCTCTGAGTCTTCTTTTATTATGCAAACCTCCTCAGCCAATCCTGATTTTAATAAAGTTGATTAATGATTGCGCTGAGGACAAGGACAGTTATTCCCTGACTTATGCTACACCGTTTATGGAAGCTGTATCCTTAAATGAATTACTGCAGGGATCATTAAATTTTGACTTAAATTGGACATAGTAAGCTCATTTTAAAAAATAAAAAGCTTAGCAAGTTATATATAAACTAGAAGAAAAATGAATCTCCTCAAACTGTCTCCCATCTCCTTCTAAAGCAGGAACCTAAAGGGCAGATTTGCAAAGAGAAGTTTAAATTTTCAGGGAAATCTTCATGAGGGCACTTTGAAGCTGCGCTTGTGCAAGTCCTAATTGAATTATGGGTTCAAAATTTGGACCTTTATCCTCATTCAGTTTAACAGGTCCCCAGATTTAGGGTTGGCAGTAGAAATATTGTTACCCTGGAGAAAGAAGGTGGAAACTGTCACCCTCTCCCTGTGTGGCGCCAAAGGTGTTGGTGGGAAGTTGGTGGCAGCTGGGGGTTACAGACACCCAGAGAGGAGGCACACAATTTTTAAATGGGATTACCTTTAAAAGTTACATTTAAAAAAAATTAGAAGTTCGATGGCTTTAAGATTTGAATACTTCTTCACTGAACGTTTTTAGAGGGAGGATGGAGATGCTGGACGTGGAAATTTTTTTCTGCTTTGCAAGCATTTGAAAACAGTTCAATTTTTGTTGATTTGGTCTGTCTTGTATAAAACTGCCAACACTACTCCTTGGTGCTGAGAATAATCACAGGAATGACCATGGGGCCTTGTGAGGGTGGTCACAGACTGGGAAACATTGCCCAGAAAAGTTGTGGTGGCCCCTATATCCCTGGAAGTGTCCAAGGCCAGGCTGGATGGGGTTTGGAGAAACCTGGGATAGTGGAAGATGTTCCTGCCCATGGCAGGGGGTGAAACTGGAAAAGTTTTAAGGTCCCCTCTGACCCAAATCATTTTATAAATATTCATTCATTAAATAAAAAGGACTGCAGCTTTGCCTATGGATATGTTTCCAGTGTGGAGGGAAGACTATAAGCAAAAATAAGGTGATAAAGTAGGGGGGGGTTAAGTATCAAACCCTTCTTAACATCCAGGCTGTAAGCTCCAGTCACTCTTATTCATCCCACCTTCCAAATCCCAGTCACACCATCTTGGGGGAAGGAGTGAGCTCAGAGGGTAAAGGGATTGCAATGACATGTTCCCCATTCCCCATGCCTCTCTGTGCTTTAATTAAAAATCTTAATTAATTAATTTTTCACTTTGTGTCAAAATTCCCTTCAGTGGGGTGGTTAATGATGGACATACCTCTTGGGAAATGAAACTAGAAAAAGGAAAAATGCTTTTTTTAATGACTCTTGTGCAGAAAACTCTAAAAGGCTGCAGTTACTGCCCCTTCATGCTGACTTGATTGGTCATAGCAGGGTCAAATTTCTGTTCTAATCCAGGAGATTTTAAAGCATATACTAATGTTCTTAAAAAAAAAAAAAGAAAAAAAAAAAAGAAAGAAAAACTGGAGTATGCTTCAGATATTTGATAATCTATGAATACACAACCAGTATATGTTCTGCCCCTCCAAAAAAACCATGGAAAATAATGTAAAATTTCATTACATTATGAATTCAACACCTCCGTGCTTTTTACTTTCTGGCAGAGGGCTCAGCGTGCAGGGGATTCAGTCCTTTCTCCATAACCCAGAACTGCTTTTCCTCTGGATGGAAATCTCTATTCCATCGCCATCTCGTGGTTCCCTGCAAAAACTGCTGGCTCTGCAGAACGTCTCCTCGCGCTGCTGGTGCTGAATTGCACGAAGGCTCCTTTTAAAATGCAACATCGGCTGGACATGAGACACACGGAGGACTAAAATTAATATTGTGTAGCTGGGCCTACAACGGGGGATTTGGAAGGGGAAAATGGGGGATTTGAATCCCAGCACTCAGGAACTCAGCTCTGCCTTTCTCAGCCACTCACTGTCCCGTGTTAGACAGAGATCATTGTCCAGTGGATTTGGGGGATTTTTGGTGGGTGCAGGATGGATCCTAATCCATGAGAAGAACCAGGAAGAAACTGTCCAAATGACGAAAGGCACCAAAGCTGTTATTTAGAGTGGAGAATCTGGTTGGCTTATCATAGAGAGTTTGTTTTGGAGAGGACTGTTCAAAGGTTATCTAGTCCAACCCCCCTGCAGAGGACAGGGACATTTTTAACTAGACCTGGCTGCTGGAGTCTCTTATGTCCATGAAATCCTTTTTTAAAAAAAAATTCATTGATTTTTGCAACATTACTTCTTTGACTAGTTTGAGCTGCACTGAAACAATGAAAGGCTGACCCCAGATTTATGATTTTTTTATATTACTATCGTGCAACTGGCTGTGGTTTGGGAATGTCACTTTCTTAAACCTGTGCGAGAGCCCCCTGTGCAGATTGCAAATGGGGATTGCTGTGATCACATTGTGATTGCAGGGAGGGAGGAGGTTGGAGAAAGAGCTGTAGAAGTTAACATCAGTCTGAAAAATCTCAACTCCAAGCATGCCAGCAGCAGCTCTCCAGTCCAGCCCACTCTGCTGAACTTGTCAAAATTCCCTCACCTTGATTTCATCCTGCTGGAAAAGGAGTCTTTGCAGGAGACTGCATGTGTGCCCCTGGTTTTCCTCAGCAAGGCAAGGAGAGAGGGGATGTTGAAACTCAGCCGGTGGTTGGGAAATTGCCCCCCTCTAATACAAGCCAGACCCATGGAAACCCTCCAGGTCTCAAAATCCCACCTCGGCCCAAGCAGGACTTTGATGAAGAAAAGCAGAATAAAAGTGAACAGGAAGAAAGCGAGTTTAAATAAGCCCAAACAAGTAACAGAAGATTTTGAGAAAGCAAAGTGAGCAGCTGTGGGAAGCCCCAGCTGTTTCACTGCCCCAGAAAAACCCAAGAAACCATGGAAAATGCCTCGTTGTGGTGAATGGCACGGACATCCCCAGGTCTCTCAGTAGCCTTGTGCATGTGGGCGTGAGCACCACGGGCAAGGGAGAACAATGAGTAAATCTGTGAGCAGTGAAGAGTTCTACTGAAGTCAGTGTTTTGCTTAGCTTTGTGGCTTTTTGATGGCAAATTTCCCATTTTCCTGAGAAAAATCCCCCTGAAGATGTTGGCTGGTGGACTCCCACTTCACAATTCCTGGGCACATCAGCTCTGCTGCCCCATCTTCATCCCTTCTGGGTCTCCTTCACACCTCCTGTTTGCAGGGGAGCCAGTTGGAGCACATTTTGGACCTACTCTTAGGGCAGGCAAAAGGCAGTTTCAGGAACTGAAGAGGAAGGAGCATGTAGAACCTGTGGAGGGTACCTAATCTACATTATCATCAGGCATTTAAAAGTATTTGCAAGAGGTAGTTCCCAGCTTACTTTTCACTGCACCATGGAGTAAGCCTAGAAACAAATGAGGAGCTAGTTCATTTGGATCTTGCTGGAATGAATGGCTTTCTTTATACCAACTGCCTTTCAGAAATGTTGAGATTTAATTAATCCCTGGCTGGAAATAATGTACAGTATTGGCTGATCTCTAATTCAGGATATCAGTGCTAATGCTCAGCATAAAGAATGAGGTTAGTTGAATGTTCAGCTGGAAAACTGACCCCAATCCCACCAGTCCAGTTCTGCTGCTGGGGGAGAGGAATCATCTGCTGATGGTTGAATTTGGGACTGTATTATTGTGCTGGAGCTTTGCTACAAGCCAAAAGAATGCCACAGCAGTGTGAGTCTCAGCTTCTCCACCCTCCATTTCATTCCTGGCCATGTAGCCAGTCCAGCTCTTGGTGCCACATTACCAAAGCCATCCAAGGAGGACAAGTCTCTACAGGGAGTGATGAGCAACAGATCCATATAACCATAACCTTCCTTTAGCATAGCCTTGCTAGAAAACCTGCAGAGGAAACTTCAGTCACAGGTTACTCCCTCCCAGGCCCCACCCTGGGAGTCAGGTGCCCATGTCAAGGTGCTGGAGCTCCTCAGAGGAGAGTGCAGCTCCTGCTTGGGAATGTTGGAGCAGGATGGCCGGCATGTGTGTGCTCAGCCAGCTTTGCACTGTAAGAGGATCGCCTCCTGTTTTGGAGCAATCAGCTGGCCCGTGTCTCTTGGGTCACTTTGGTAGCACTGAGTATTCCTGAGCATCCCCAGCAACCCTGAGCTCCTGCTGCCAGCTCTCCCCTGGCTCTCACACACACAGAGGGATGCCAAGCTCTGCCCGGGCCCCATCTGCTCTGCCTCACACCTCCTGGAAACCACTCTTCTTCCTTACCCTTTGCCCTAGGCTATATTTAAGGGCTAATCCCAAAGCTGGACTTACAAAGACCTTAGCTTCCGGCTTCAGGGTGGATTTTTTAACAAATGATTAAATAACCAGAGGAGAACAGCACAGTGTCATCACTGAACTGCTCCAAATTCTGTACAAATTCTGTGCTTTCTTCCCCGCCAGGAGGATGCAAACTGTGAGGAGTTGAGACAAGTTGATGTTTGCCAGTGTCCTTTGACAGGTTTTATCTTCATTTGCATTTTCATAGGTGAGATGAGAAACACTGGTTGGGTTTTGAATGGAAACTGTGGCAGCTTCAGTACAGAATATCCAGATATGTGCTCTGGGTTGTCATGTGCAGACTCCAACTGGAGAGGATCAGAGGAAAAGGGTCTATTTTTGGTTTTGCATCTAGTAATTACTCTGAACAAATGAGCAATGCATCTGAGAAGTAATCAGCAATCTTTTTTCAGGTTTCCATATGGTAAAATTCTTGTAGGTGCTGTAAATTCAGAATAATTTCAGGCCTGTACTTCTCACTGAAGACTCAGAAGTTCGAGTCAAACAGTGAGTGGAAGAACACAGATTTGCTGTTTTGTCACTCATGACCATTCAGAAAACTACTAAAACAACACTCCTCAGGGCTGTGAACACCTACACCCAGTAGTGCTGGATGCAGTGAGTTTTATAGAGTTCTAGAATATCCTGATTAGAAAAGACTCACAGGATTCTACAAGTCCAACTCCTGAGAAAGTAAAAAGGAAAGAAAGAATGAAGGACAACTGAAAGAACAGAAGAAAGAATAAATGAAGAAATGAAGGAATGAAAAAAAGTAAAAGAAAGAAAGAAAAAAAATTAAAGTAGTCCAACTCAAAGAGATGTTTCCTTTTTATAACTTGTGAAGTTACACCAGGGTGAGACTTCCCTTTGCCTCTAAATCTTGTTCTGCAGGGACAATGAAACAGCACAATGAGGAATGGGGAGGGTTGTGCGGATGAAGGGAAGGATGCAGGAGTCTGTTACACTCTGGACTTACTACACTTTGAGTACTACATGAAGGTTGGAGTCTTGCCATATTACAGACTGTAGCAGCACTTAAAGAGTGAAAATCCACCACTTCTCCATATAGGATGAATTAGCACAGATTTGCAGACTGGTTCCTTGGGAGGCCAGTGGTGATTCTGGGGTGAATTTCCCAGCTTTCTGTAAAACTGAGGTTTCATATAATTCATGAGCAAGTTCTACCCACTGAACTGGGGTGTCACAGACCCATGGAAAGGAGTGGGAGCAGAACAGGAGACCTTGGAGCCGTCGCTTTTTAGACACCAGTTATTGCAGAGTACTCTGTGCATCATTCTGAATTTAGGCTTGTTTTTGTATGAAAGCAATTGGCTGGCAAGATTGCTGTAAGTATTCCCAGCAGAGTTGTGTTAGGGGAAAAAAGATTCCTTTTCTTAATGGGAAATTTTGACTTTATAACTCAAAACTTGAAAATTTTAGCTGAAAACTGTGAGAGCCTTCCCCAGTGTGACTTCTTGTTTTCCAACAAAAATAAAATAGCAGAGATGGAAGTGGAAAGTTTCTGTTTTCAATCAGAAGGAAGTTTTCCTTTCTTACCAGTTCAAATAGCTGGTAGTCTCTAGTCTACCCTCTCTGCCAGCCTCCAGCTTCCCTGTTGCTCATGGATCAGTGTTTCCCAGGGGGCAGAGGAAGCTTTGCAGAGTTGAGAAAGTTCTGTGGTTGGCCACAGTTCTTTCTGAGCATGGACAATGTCACTGGAGCATTTGCAGCCACATTGCCAGGGATGTCCTGGACACTGGTGGAGAAGGGACACCTGCAGCTGTTGAAAAATAAAATCTGTTTCCAGGCTGTGATCAGCAACAATCTGATTTTCCATGAAAAGGTGGCTTTTAGGTCAAGAAACATGGAAATATAAACTGTTTAACCCTGTGTTGTGGAGAGATTTGAGCAACAGAAGGGGTGAGGTGGTGGCAGAACTCAGCTCACCACGGGCACCTCTTGGAGCTGGGTCCCTTTGCCTTAATGAGCAAACCCCATTTGCATTTGGGATTTGGGGTTGGAAATAGGGACGGTGCTGGGACTGACTGAGAAAAGCTCACCCTGACTTCAGAGCAGAACTGATGGATTTGGTGGGGATGCTAAAGGAGCCCTCAGCAGTTGCCTCCTCCCTTCTGGCATTGCCACCACCACCTGTGTGTGGTGTCACCATGGGCAAGGCACATCCAGTGACCTTCAAAGAAATAACTGCATTAGGTGGGGATAAATTGTTCCCCACATATCCCATCTCTGGCGAAAGCCTGGCCTGTTAAGTTCAACCCATTTTGTTAAAGGTTTTAAATGCTGCTTGCCCATATGCAGAATTATGTCTTTAAAGATTAAAAAATCCAATATAAACAAAATAAATCCAGGGAGCTGAATGCATGAATCATTATTTTAGTACATATTGTCCATTCTAATCTGCAGTCCAATTGTGAAGTCATTCAAAATGCTGCTTCTCAGTAATTAGCAGGAATCTAACTCCGAGCCAATTTCTGATTAAATGTGCTTAAAATCAATAAAACATCATGAGTGATTAGAGTCACGTGTGATTAGCCCTGTCGAACAAAGCAGAATAAGTTATGGCCTCACTTTAACTTGTCAAAAAACAGAACTGGGGGAGGGAATGAGGAGGAACAGCTGATATTTCTATAAAGGGTTTTTCCAGTTCTCTGCCTCTCCCTTCACTCCTTTAGAAAAGTGAAAGGATTGGTTTGTTGTCTGAAAATTACAGGCTGAAGGGGGAAGTTTGGGGTGGCTTTGGCTTCTCCCATGGGTTTGTTTAAGGATATGCTGGGAATGTTGTTCCTGCATCACAGCTATGAGAAGTTACCTGCCCCTGGCCTCACCTGTTCACCAGCTCAGTCCTGACTATTTGCAGAAGGAAATGGCTATATTATTTTACTTATTTCTCTTTCCAAAAAGAGGCACAAAGATCTCTTCTCTCTCCCTGTATAAGGGAGCAATGCAATGAGAGATCCCCTGTCAGTAATGAAAATAAAGAGCAACAGCTTGAGCCCAGGTGTTCACTGAGAAGCAT
Source organism: Cettia cetti (assembly GCA_013401135.1). Lineage (NCBI taxonomy): Eukaryota > Metazoa > Chordata > Aves > Passeriformes > Sylviidae > Cettia > Cettia cetti. Next base: position 39,391 of record VZUI01039616.1, read on the forward strand.
TTGAGGATGAAGCTGCTGGTGAGACGGTTTCTCTCCATCCTGCTGCCATGAATCTGGGGACTCACAACATGCCCACTCCGGGATATCCTGGATACAAACCACCTTCTCCTCCATCAATTTGGGGTCCAGCACGAGGTGCTGCAGATGGAAAGTGGCTTTTTGGGCAAGCAGCTCTTGGCAGCACGTTCCCCCATCCCGGCAGCTCGGGGCCGGGGGTGGAGGCGGTGCCTGCACCCGGCTGGGAGGGAGACGGCTGAGATCTCACATGGGGGCTGTGAGGGGTGGGAGAGCGTCTCTGGAGCTTGGAGCTTGGCAGGGCCTGCCAGCAAAGCTTCCCTTGACGTCAGGAGATGGAGAACAACACTCATTTATAGCTACAGCTTCTTCCCTCACAGCTGTATGGCCGCATCCCCACCGGCTGGACTCTCGGAGGAAAATCCAGCTCTGTGCTGCCTCTGGATCCAGCCCTAAGAGTGATGCTGCTGGGGCTGCTCTCTTCCTATCTCAGTCAGCACAGCAAAACCCACACCCTCAGCGTGCTCCTGGTGGTGGGTGCAGAGGGGAGGCGTGGGTGGCATTGTCCCACGTGTATTTCTGCTGGCAGACTGGGTTTAATTGTCTTGTTTTGTTGCCTATTTGAGACGACATTGTATTTTTTCAAGAGTACATCCACATGCTTGTTTCCTGCTCCTGGCAAGGTTCTGGTCTTCCATCAGTGCAGCCAGATGACATGATGATGATGATGATGATGATGATGATGATGATGATGATTTCTCAGGAAACTCCCCATTTGCCTGTCCCATGGGACAAGGGCTTGTGACTCCATATCACACCTGGGAGAAGCAATGAGCCATTAGGGAAGGCTTGAAGAAAGACCTACAGGTACAGAGAACCTTTTTCTAAGAGGAGTTTGCTGTGGGTAACCCCATCATCCCCAAACACCATGCTGAGCTTTGGGTTCGTGTATCTTCCAAAGGAAATTGCCTTGGAAGCCTCCAGTTGAAATGAAAATGAAAAGAAAGTTCATTAAATGGTGACTTGAGTCAAATTAGTAATACAGAGTCAGCAAGGGTAGGTTGTGCATCATGATGTGCTGGTGGTTGGTCAGCACTGCCAACAGGGACAATGCACCTGGTTTGCCCTACATAAATTTCCACTCCTTTACAAGTTTTCTTATTGCTTTTCTTGCAAGCTGCTGCTCTTTTTTGGAAAAAAAAAACCACAGAGGAGCAGATCCTCAGCAGATATCCATGGCAGTAGCTGAGTTTCCCCCAAATTACAGCAGCTGAGTCTCAGGGTCTGCTGTGCCCCGAGAGATAAATCACCCTGCACTGACCTCCTGGATGCAGCCTCAGTGTGGGACCATCTGTGCTCATCCCTGGTGCCAAGGTGTGTGTGGGGAGATCTGCTGCTTGAGGTGATGGGAGTCAGGAGCATCCAAACAGGGTGCTGAATAAAACCCAAGAGTGGATGTGGGAATTACATAAATCAGCTAATTATTCCTCTCCCTGAGCCCTCTGTGCATAGTTTGGTGTCTGAGCTGGGGTTTTTTGCTTTTCTCCAAAGCAGCTGGAGATGGGATGTTGAACATGGTGTGTTATTGCTCCTAATGGTATTAAAGAAAAACATCTCAAGTGCTGGTTGGCATGTTTTGATTGTATGTGAGGGGAAAATGAGTGCCAGATTTGGAGCAGGGAAGACTTTCGTCCAGATCAGATTAGCAGGAGTTGTTGGGGGAGTAAAGCAGGGAAGCAGGGAGTTGGGGGAGCACTGGATAGAATCTCTCTCTTGGAGTTAATTTGGCATTTTCACTGAATAACTCCCCGCTATGGAAGGCCAGAGCCCTTGGTGGTTCCTTTCCTCTCTTCCTTTGGTGTTACTATTTGTGGCTTTATTTATTTGTACTAAAAGCCTTAAGCTCGTTATGGCATTTTTGCAAGAGTTTCTGTGGCTTGTGTTGAGTGAGTGTATGCAGAGCAGTTGTTCCCTGGACTTTTGGATTAATGTTTGTCATATGATTGCCTGTGATTTCATGACCTCTGTGGCTGAAGTGAGCCCTGTGGGGTTTTTTATGTATGTGCAATTTAGCTTTTAATTAAGGCCATGTTATCCAGGGAGTTGCAGCTTGGTTGGCTTGTATGCCCCAAGGTTCTCCTGGCTTGATACTGAAGTAAGGTAGCCCATATTTGGAAATATTCAGCTCATTTCTCTTGTTTCAGTTTTCCAAGCTGTTTGAATTAATCTTCAGTCTTCTCTTCCAATGTTTACTGAAGAACAGCAGTTTTTTTTAACACTCCCTTGTATCACACAGTGTGATCAGCCCAGCTCAGACAATGTGCATTCATGCTGGGATCTGTTGCTCATTTAGCAGTCTACAAACTCCTAATGAAGTGCAGATGCACTGGGGAAGATCCTCCCTCCACGGATGAACCCTGGATAGGGATGTACCGAGGAGCCGTGCCGAGCCATTCACAGAAGCCACTTGCAGGCATTGTAGAGAGTGTAGTTTTACTTTTACTTTTCTTCCTATTGACTCCTTTTTTTTTTTGCTAAATGGCTCATCAGGTCCCTGGATATCAATCTTAAAATGTATATTATACCTGGGCATAAAATCTGGGTTTTTGTGGGAACATGAGTGGTTTCTGTTGGGTGTTCAGGCTGCCTTGTATGCACAGAACTGATTTCCAGACTGGACTTCCTTTGCATGCACCATTTCCTCCATAGTCTCTAGGATACCTAAAGAATTGGAAGCTTTGACAGATGCCTGGCTGCAGACTAATTCCAGATGACCAGAGCAGATAGGTAGCAGACCCTTTCCCTCTTGCTCCTGCTGCTCCCCAAAGGAGGAATTTACTTGAGAGCAAGTTCCCAAGATGCCACCACACTCATCTGTTTTACTAAAGTAACCTAAAGATTATTATTAGCAGATTTTCACACATCTGTGTTGGAGTCATTTAGCATAAGGGCAACTCAAGCTGGTTTTTATGGCTGTGGTTCAGTATGTAATCTGGATAATCACATGCCATCTCTATGAAGAAGTAGTAGAGGTGCCTCGCACATCTGAATTTTCATCTAAGGCCAAATTTTGAAAACCAGGAGGTGTTGAGATATTTGTAGCCAATGTTTTTATTGACAAAATGCATGTTTGTAAAATCAGGATCGAGTTCTGAGCTCAGATTTGGTGTATATTTCAATTTCCTTGTATGTTAGGTGGGCTCCAGCATCTCCATCCTGGCCCAGATTTAATGATTTAGTGCCTTGTTCTCAGAGAGTGCTTTTTACTGATGCCTGTGATTTAAAACTGTTGATTTCAGCCTCTCATTTTTCCACAAGCTCAGTGGTGAGATGTTGACCTGGGTGCTGCACTAGTATAATAATCTTCAGAAATCATTCTGGGGCATTTAATATTCACACAGTGGCCAAACTCGGAGTTCAGTCAGTCGTAATCATCACACTGGAGCACGGTCAAGATGCAAAGTTTGGCCTGGACCCTGTGGCCATCTGGTTGCAGGGAAACCAGCTGCCTCTCGAGCTAAAAATGCCCTTCATCCATCATGATAAATCCCCTTTTCTACTAAATAACCTTCATTCTTTACCCTGCTTCCCTGTGTGTAAATGGCCATACTCTTCAAACAGGGTTGTTGATGATATTTTAGGTTTCACATGGCCTCTTGGGGAAAAGTCACACCAGGTACCCTGGCAATAAGCAGGGGTGGATCAGCCAGACCTTGCAGAAATCCGTGACCAGGTACATGAACCTTGGTGGAGTCACCTGGGAAGGCAGATGCCTGTGAATGGTTTGAGCCAAGGGGTATAAAAAGGCACCAATGAAGGAACAGGACTCTCCCAAAGGAAAGGCACATTCAGAACACTTTCAATTTTTTTTTTTGTTTTGTTTTTTTGTTTGTTTGGTTTTTTTTTTTTGTTTTTTTTTTGGGTTTTTTTGTGTTTTTTTTGTTTGTTTTTTTTTTTGTGATACAGGGTAGGAGTCGTGCCTCCCAACATTGACTTCTCCACTGGTTGCTAATTGAGCAAAAGAGATGCTGGTGATGCAGGAATTACCCCCCACTAAGTTCAGATGCCTCAAGTAGTTCAGATAAATCATTATTTAGTCACTCATTTCTCTCTATTGATGCTAAAGGGAATTTAGACCACCAGCTCAATGTAGACATCAACCCTGGAGATATCTAACATCCCTAGAGATGCGAATCTCAGCTGGGCTGCCTCTGCCTCTAAGCTTGAATATGAGAAAAGGGAAGCCAGGCTGAATTCAAAGGCAGTTAGAGACGTAAAACAGATGCAAAATGTCAAGAAAGATAAAAGCCATGAGATGGCCCATGGTCCTGAGAAGCCAAGGGCACCCATCTGAAAATGAAGCAGCAAAACAAGAAAGCAGCAGAGAAAAAGGCAGACTTAGTCCAGCGCAGGAGGAGAAAAATTTCCTTTCAACACTGAAAGTAACAGTTTCTAAAATCCACCTTCTCTGTCCCTCCCAAAATGTAAATGCTAGTAGTTACCCCTGTGAAAATCTGGAGTAGTTTTGTGGTAGTAAGTAGCAGATTCTTGGCTACTGAAGCCTCAGTGTGGCAGATGGGTTTTTTGGAAAATGACACTTGCGCAGCCCAGCTGGTAACCACAGCTGAGATCTCCCTACTGGAGATCTTAGAAGTCAACGGCTGCATCGGCTTTGATTTCACTGGAAGCAGTGGCTGGGCTGCTGGAAATTGCACCCAGGTGTGAGGTGGAGAGGTCAGACTCGGCCAGCAGCTCCCAGGGTGGTAACTGACCCCTTTCAGGCAATCCAGGCAATTCTCCCTGTTTACCAGGAGAAATGTCTGTGTTAACTGTGATACTGCCGGAACCTCTGGCAAATATTTTTTGCCTTTTTAGGTGAGCTGTTAAAAATGTTTCCTCCCCTGGGTTTGGGCAATATTTTTTGGCTGATGGTTGGGCACGTCTTTCCGTCGCTGCCCAAGGCCCCCTGCTTTGGAAAGGCCAATCTGCTGCCATCCTGCTGCTAAACCAAGCCAGGAGCAGGCGTTTTCCATCCCTCAGCAGGAGAGGTTGGCACCAGGAAACAGCTCCCTTCTGAATCACGCGAGAAACTTGGAATATTAAACAATTTTATTGAATAAAAGGATAGTGGATTGTTTTGTCTCACATGTGGCAAAATGAAAAGCAGTCAACAATTTCCTTCAAAAGTAAACAACACAGCATAGGGCAGCTCTGCTGAGGCTGTTGTTGAAATCTTCATGCTCCTAGAAAATTTGGAAGGAGTGTTAGGAGGGGGAGAAGTGTGTGGCACATCTGACCAGTTGCACTTGTCTCTGACTCAGAAATCAGCTGGGTTTTGATTTTTATCTCTGCTGAGGGTTGCATATTGTTTCCCAAGTACAAATGATTTTGTATTTCAAATGTTTCTTGCACCAGGTCTCCCTGTACCCAACAATAAATGGAGGGACCTCCAAAGTGTTTTCAGTGTCACCTGCAAACAGGTTTTTCATATTTTAATTTTCCTTGGGATGAAGAAAGCACAGCTTGCTTTGTACCATCTGATCTGACTGCTATTTAACCCTCCTTTTCCAATAGTTTCTGTGTTCTCAAACTTTGTCTCTAAAACTTACTTTTTGTGCCCATGCCATATGCACACCCACCTGGATGTGTTATGTGCTATGTTATGTTTTATGCTGTGCTAAGTGCTATGCACACACACCTAACCATGATGTGTTATAAGTAGAGATAGCTGTGGATTTTCCATCCTGTCATTTTCCAACTGAAAAAGTACATCCGAAAACATCATGTTTTGCTGTTGAAAAATAGAAATCCTTTCCCCCTGGATGTACAACTCCCAAATAAAGCCATTGTTGGGAAAATTGAAATTAAATATTTTGTTTGGGGATGGATTGATTGTAATTAGAGAATATATAACATTTCAGCTAAATGTTTTCTTTTTTCATCATTTCAACCAAGTGTTGGACTGCTCTTGCCAGTGGTGAAACCAGAGGAAATGAGAGTCCTGGTTCAGTCCTGAACTTTCTCAAGGGAGATGAACTCTCCTTTCACATGGGGTGCAGTGGTCATTGCTCCACTAGGAGCAATGGAAGTGGCATTTGGCTGAGGCCACAGATCTATGGGAAAGGAAAAAGACCTAATTTTGGGACTTGTATTTGGTGTTTTACATCATTGCTGCCAGAGAAAGAGGCAGTGCTGGGCTGCTCCTGAGGGTTTGGGTCCATGAGATACATCCCATTGCCTGTGGGAACACTGGAGGTGGTCTTTGGTTTGCCAAAATCGCCTTTGTGAGTGTTTTTTTAGAGGGGATGTGTTGCAGGGGGAATTATCATTTTCTGCTTTAGGAGGGACTAAAGAAGTGACTTTGGATGACTTCCACTGTCAGAGTCATGCTGTTGATGAAGAAGTTGTTTGGTACGTGTCTGGTCTCAGTTTATATTGATCTCTACAAAAAAAAGCAAGGGAAGTACTTGTTCTTTTAAAGCATAATTATAGAAATCATTGCTGTCCCGTCAGCAACTGGAGAACAACACTTCTGCTTTGCCTTCAGAGCCCTAAAGCACTTTGAAACACAGAATGATCCTACCTGTAGGAGTTCACAATTTTCCTCCAAGGCAGAAGTTATTTAGATTATTTAATTTTCACAATGGAGATAAGTTGATTGGTTTGGGGGAGGGGGTGTCTGGTCATTTTTTCTTCCCCAATAAATAATTTTCTTTTTTCATCTAGGCATGCTGGAAAAAGAAAATTATTTATTCCATAGCTACAGGCTTGATCTAGTTATATCCTCTGAAAATTGCCTCCGCTTTCAGACATGTCTATTATAGAGAAAACATAACATTACAACTGTTTTGCAGTCTTTAAAGGGCAGAAGCACCTAAGCTATTGCTCCCCTGACTTCTGTTTCCAATGAGTGAAAATTATCTTACAGACAGAATATTGCTGATCACCAAACAGTGCAGAATTGTTGTTTGATTCCTATTCTCTCACAGGGATGCACCAAAAATAGAAACAGCTGCATCTTTCAATTGAGTGAAATTTGAATAATGTTGCTGTGCTGGAAATAAAATGGAAAAGCCACATGGAGTGAGGGGTTTGATCTGATAGATGCAAATGAGACCAAATTTCAGTTTTCTGTAGCTGATCTAGTTCTAGATTTTCTGTGACCCAAAACTCATGAACATTTTAATCCGGGTTCTCATTTCATATAAAGACTGCAACAATGGTACAAAGGTTTACCTTGCACTGCTTAAGCAATGTGCTCACCAGCAGATGCTGGCGGTGGACAGGTGTACCAGACCAGTGGTTGCCAGATGATATCACTGAGATGTTAGATCAAAAAATTAAGACAGCTGCTTTTCTTCCTTAATCCTGTTCATTTTACAGCTTTTAATAAATTTAATGAAATTAGTAGAATTTTTCCTAAAGTTACAGTTTCAAAATGCCAGCCATTCAAGAACACCTGCAAGCTGTAATTCTGGGGGGTTTACACATTTTCTTAGGAATAGAAGAAAGTAGCCCCAAAACCCAGGCCCCTCCATGATGCTGTTCTGTGCTATCCTTGCCTGTAAGGCTGAGCCTGCAGGTGTTACTTTGCATGGATGTTGGACCAGCTACAGGTCCCTGGCACGCAGCAAAGCTGTTATTTGGTAAACAAATTCTTCTGAAACCGTCGAGCTGAAAGCAATTTCTGCACATGAAATGGATAAACTAAGTGGCTTGGGTCTTGCAGGACCTAAATATCTTCTAAAACCTGGGTCCTGGTGAAGGACAGATTGTGGTGATTGCCCAACATGCAGCCGTGACGCCAGTGCTCCTTGCTGTGCTCCATGGGACACACCAGACAGGGAAACAGCTTTCCATCTACTCCAGTGCCTGCCAGAGTGAGTTTGCTCCTCTTAGTCTGCCTAGGACTCTTTGGAAGGCTTTGGAGGGCCCTTCTTATTTGGTTTGTTGTCACCCCACGGGATCACACCTGTGTTGGTCCTACCCTCCTGTTCCTCTTGGTTTCTGCAGGTCCCTGGGACATCCCAAAGTCTGTACCTCTGCAACACTTACACCTTTCACATACTTGGGCTCATTTGTTATGTCCCTCACTTTACTCATTGCACGGTGATGCCTATTTACTAATTCTAACATTTCCTCGTTAGTCATTCCCTCCAGGCCCATTAATCACTATAAATTCCCAAACGAGAGGCTGCAGTACATCGTTCCTTCCAACAGACAGCTGACACGTAGTAATTAGGCAGCTGAACATAAAAATAATGAGGCTGAGGCTCCCGCAGATCTCCTTCCCCCTCTCGGCACCTCGGGGGCAGCCTCTCTGCAGCCACCACTGCACAAGCTGCTCCCCAGCACGGCTGTGCCTGTTTCCCTCTCTTTACCCCCCAAACCTGCTCTCTGATCCATTGGAGAGGTACCCAGGCATTTAGCTTTGTGACTTCTGGCAGTATTTTTCCATGCATCACATCAGCACACACTGAATTATTTAATCTCTCTGCCTCCCCTGTTTCTCCGTCATGCAGGGACTGGTCCAGCTCCCGTTGTTCATCTCTACCTGCTGCTCCAGAAAATCCTCGTGCCAAGCTGCCCTGCCAGTTTGCCACAGCCTCTCTAACTCAGAGCACACTCTTGGAAATAAATGCATCTTCTCACAATGGCTTCGTTCCCTGAAATAAAAAGCGTGATTCAGGCAGGGGTTTGACTGCCATGTGCAACGCAGAAATGGTCTGAGAGACCAAAAGGCTCTTTGTGTCCAAGACTAATTTCCCTGTTTTCTTGTATTCTCCCTCCTCTGCACAGTTAGGGAGCAGTTTTAAGGAGCAGTTTTAAGGAGCAGTTCTGCAGTCTTCTTTGCTTTTTTATTTTCTGTGGCAATCACTTTTGTTTGCCACAAAAATACCTTGGAAATGGAGTGCTCATGGAGAGGGAACACAGCACCATCCACTCCAAATTACACTGCAGCGTCCAGCATCACTGGCCAAACTGGAGTTAATGAGAATTAGGAAGAAACTTCCCCTGCAGCTCTTTTTTCCTCTCCGGCTCCTTTCTGAAGCAATGTGTCTTGGCTGCATTTGGCTTAAAAAGACCCTTGATCTGCTTTGTTTATGGTAATTTCTTTATTCCTGAGAGAGAGAGAGGGAAGGCAGCACCGAACTGATATTGTTCTGGGACTGCAGATGGGCAGATGGTTTGAAAAAACGACTGCAAGATTTCACTTGCACTCTGGGCCTGTCTTTCACATTTGGGTGCAAAGACCAAGTTTTGTCTTCTGTCACGGGGAGCCTAATTTAGATTGCCTAAAACTTGAAATCAGTTTGAAGACAAATCCCCAAGGTCAACGACTCCACAGATTTGGAGGTTAAGGAATTGAGGTTAAGAACTGACAAACGAGGAAGCCGAGGCAAGATTATGGAAATGAGGATCTGTAGCAAATTCTCTCTTGTTTCCCCCTTGTAACCTCCTAATGACATTAGTGCCTGTCTTTGACAGTCCCTTCTCAAAGGGGAACTTACTTGAGCACTAAAGACGCTTTTATGAGTCCCAGAAACACACAGGAAAACATGTGGGCAAATCTGCTAAGACCCAGATATGGGACAGAGTCCTTAAAAGCCCTGCACCGACTTAAAAGAAATGACCTGAAATAAGAGAGACAACAAAACACTCTTGGCAGCTGGGTCCCCACCACTGTATCCCCACCCCAGACCCAGTGCTGAAAGCCAACATCCTTTTTTTAACTCCACGCTGCTGAATGCACTCAGTTAAAAATTCAATCTTCGCATCTCCCCAGTGAGCTGGAGCTCTTCTACTGTCCCTTCTCGCAGCTGTGAAGCTGTGATTCAGAGGGATTGGAGCCAACACCATAAGCCAGCACCTATTAACACTGTCCAGCCCAAATCACCATATTTTCAGCCCTCAGAGCAACTTAGCTTTTTTTGTAATGCAGTTTTGGTTGCTTATCCCAGCACTGCTCAGAGGTCACTGAACTCGTTTACTCCAGGGAGAGTTTCTGGACACCTGGTCCATGGCTGGAATTTTTTTTTTTCTGTGAGTATCCCACTCTACTTCACCAAGGAACCCTGTGTGAAGCTTGGGCTGGATTTGTCTCTGCAGGTGGTGGTTCTTTGACTAAAACATGAGACCCACATTTTCCTGCAAGGCTGTCTCACCCCAAGCATTGCAGCTTGGTTGCTGCAAGAGAGGTTCCCCCCAGAGTCAGTGTAACATCAAACATTTCACTTTTTCTCTTGATCATCTCCTCTAAAACTGCTCAGAGAGCTGCCTAAGAACAGCTGGGTGGGTAGGAGGCATTTAATGAAGAAGCCTTTACTTCCCCATCCACTTGGAGAACTGAGCCATGGTGCTCACTCCTTGTTCCCCTTCCTGTATGTAGGACTTTTCTAACAGTGCTGGTGAGCTCAGGCCTGTTTTTCCTCTGTGATTAGATGGCAGAAAGCAAGGTGAACTTGCTCCTTTTCTTTTAATATATTAGCCAGCTATGGTTAATGAAAAGCTGAAAGGTAATTTTTAACTGTAAAGTAAATAAAATATGGCTTTAAAGGGGAGCACAGTATCCCTGAGGATGGTGGCATTAAGTATGGATAAATAATGTACATGACTGTTTGGGAAGTGCCTTACTCACCTGTCTAAAACACCTGCTATCCTACTGATCTCAGATGGACAAATTTATGGCCTTGTTATAAATTCCCTGGTGCCTCAGCTTCCTAACCTTGGAATATTCATTCAAAGTAGCTATAGCTTTACAAATAGATTATTTTTTTTCAGAAATAGAGTTTTTCCATCTGTTTGTTCCATTTTCCCATCTGTTCCTCCAGCCTCATAGTCTTGTTCAACCTGTTTATGAAGATTGCCTTTAAGTGAATATATATATATGTGTGTGTGTGTGTATATATATATATATATATATTACTCTTTTTTTCTATTCCAGGACAATTGTTTCTTTCACAGTGGTTTGGTTTGTTCTTACACTGGCTCTCTGAACTTCTCTGGGCACTTTTTTTTGCAAATCCATTAACCTTCCCAAAATGCATTGTAATCCTTCCATGTGCTCATTATACTTTGAGGCCACCGGGAATTCTTGCCAGACGCAGGGTGATCTCTGTGGCAGGGCCAGGCCAGGAACTGCAGCCACATCCCAGTGAGAAAGTCAGCACATCCCATGGATGTGGCATTCTGGTGTCCAGCTGGGTACCACAAAGTCAGTCAATACCTGCTCAGGAACATTTTCTGTTCTCGTGACCCAGCTGAAGATGGTCTTGTAGCAGCTCCCAAGGCTCTGCTTTCACTGAAGAACCTCCAGTATCTCCTGAGTAGTGTCTAGGTAGAGATTAAGGTACCTAATGCAGTCCCCAGCCTGACCAATCTGGAAAAAATTCCCTGGAATCAGCAGTCAATAGTGTATTACAGTTAGATCAGAAGCTGAATTGGATTTCTCTCTGTATTTGTCTGAGAGGCACAAGTAAGCACCCTCTGAGAAGGGATCATTTCTGCTACAGAGAGAGAGCAAATCTGAGTCTCTCCAGGCCACCCAAAAAGTGATTTTTGATTTGTCAAAATAATCCTTTAAGCAGAGGAATTGAGAGCTTGGAAGATATCCAAAAATGTGTTAATCTACACTTTTTTAATTTCTCTTTTTATGTAAGGAAGAGGGAGAAAACTAATAATAAGCTTGTAAATCATGTGGTTAAGTTTAAAGAAAAATGCTTTGGGAAAGTTTTCTAGCCTCCTGCAAGACATTTTGTTTTTATTCCTTCTGTCTCCACAAGAGTTTTGCCTTCTACCGTTTGCCAGCAGGATTGGAAAAATTCTACTGGTCCTGTCATCGCAAGGGACGCTTGTGGAATTGTTTTATTGTTACCCTTCTCCTTCTGGTAGGATGAGATCAGTCTCTTCATTTAACTGAAGTCAAGGCGTCTTCTCTCTCGTTCCAGATGTGCTAAGCTCCTTGTAAACAACGAGTGCCTGTGTTAAATTGTCGGGTGTTCGTGAGCCTTTGAAGATTGCTGTGCTCCACGTTTCAGGTAAAAGGGCTCACAGGAAGCCTTTGGGGCAGAGGAGACCCCAGTTCCACTTTCCATGCAGGGGGATTTTCCCAGGAGCACTCACAGACAGCACTGGCCTTCCAGACTAAAGACAAACATTGATGTCTTTTAAAGGTTTATCAAGAGTGTCTTGCTAATGTCGGCGAGGGGGGAGCAGCGTTCTGCAGCAGCCCCTCATCTTGATCTTGGCTTTATTTTAGGGTGGTCTTGTGGCCACTAAGCAGAAATGAGCCACAAATTTGCCTCCAAGGGCAGCTGTTTGGGCCACGGGATTTCAGGCACGAGAAGCCAGTCCTGCGTGTTTTGTACCAAGCCCAAGGCCGTACCTACCAGCTCAGCAAGGAAAGTTTATCCATTACCAACCTGTGTCGGCTGGGTTCCCTTTGTTCCCAGAAAACAAAAGCTCTGTGTTCACAGCTAAATCCCCCCATCCAAGCGTTTCCTGTAACAAAACAAAAGCCCGCTAAATAGGAACGTTACTCCCTCTGGGAAACGATGCATTCCCTCACGTTCACGGTATGCAGTATTCTCTTAGTTCACTGATTTTGTTACTTTTTACAGTTCAGTTTCCATACGCTGCTGCTCATGTGTGGTGCCAATGCTGCTGGTGATGAATTTCTCGCAGAGCTGACTTGAGCAATGTCTCTCTGTAGCAATCATTTTCTGTCTCCCCAGCGTTTAGCTGAGTACATCGTCTCCAAGACCTTTCACCAAGCATCCATCAGCAAGGAGTTCAAGCTAAGCAAGACATTACCCCGTTCCAGAGGCTGAGCAAATCACATGCCTACGCTGTAACTAATTATTTCTATTGGCTGATTGGTTTTTAATGCATCTGTTTTACAGGTAAACAGATTTATCTTAGGAAGGCATAGATAATAATGATGCTGGGGTTTTTTTATCCATTGCCTTCCATCAGAGACTGAAGGGCTGGATGCTGAAATAGGTGTCATTTAGCTGTACAGTCCCTTTATTATTGTCCCCAGGCAGAATGGGCATCTGGGATTGCTGGGCAAGATTGGGAAAGCCTGAAAAACTTGTGGAGCCTTCTAAAAGCCTCCATAAATGGATAAAATTAACCATGTGTTAATTTATCCAACCCCAGCCCCTCATGAACCTCCCCTTTATAAAACAGAACTTTTTGTAATTGCTGGATTCCCTAGAGGAGCCAATTTCTGCTGCAAGGAGCACAAAACATGGATCTCACATGCAGACAGCACAAGAGCATCAGCCATTTGTGAAGTCCCACTCACCCTCCTGATCCCAGGGGCAAATCTGATCGTGGATAGCTTGCCAACCTATGGATCAGTGCTTGATCCAAAGTGCTTAAGATTGAAACACCAGAAGGGTAATGGAAGCAGAGGAGACAGAAAAGCTCTGCTCACTGGTATAATTTAAGATACAATCAGGTTATTCCAATAAGGGAATGGATCCTGAATAGCCATTTCAGGCTTACAAATTAGAGAAAGGGAAGAAATTCACCAAGTTAAAACTCTTGGAGTGAGATATCTTATATGTATGTGGTAAAGTAAAGCCATGGGTAGAGAGCAGTCTTGGTGATATCCTCATCCACACCACTCCTGCACATTTTTTTAACTTGTTTTCGAAGAAATGTGGGTCTTAAAACCAAAAATCTATTGCTAGAGGTACTGAAGAGTGGCAGTGGCTGCCTCAATCTATCATGGCCAACCTTGGAGACCTGAGCCAGGGTGAACCCAGCAAGCACCCACCAGTGTCCATATGTTAGAGACCTGCCCAGGTGAAAGTGTGGCTCTCCCATTCCTGGGCTTTTCTGCTTTGGAAAGACCCTTCTTTTTCTTTCCAACGCTGCCAAAAAAAAAAAAAAAAAAAAAAAAAAAAAAAAAAAAAAAAAAAAAGCCTTCAGTCTAAATTTTACCAGGGCCGGGTTTTCCTGCCTGCCCTCCCAGGGCTGGGGGAAGGAGGAAGACCTTTACCTGCTGCTCGCTGCCGGGCAGGGGGCACCCCGAAGGAAACAGGACCCAGCCGTCTGGCGGCAGCTTTTTTCGGCTGGATTTCGGCTCGCCTGCCGGGCTGGGGTTGCAGCTGGCTGGCCTGATCTCCTTCCCTCCCACCGGCTCTCACTGGGAGCAGAACATGCCTTCTCCTGCTGATTTCTGCTTGCCATATTGATTGCAGCAGGGTATAATGGAGACAAGTCAGGCAGAAAGCCAGCCACCCTTGGGAATGATTAAAGAGCAAGCAGAAAAGGACAGAAGTGAAGAAAAACAGGCTGACACTTAGGACGTGGTGGATTTGGAGCAAATTATGCCCTTTTCCCCACCTCACCCCCGCGAGGTGCCTGGGACAGTTCAGCGGCGCCTCTATTTCAGCTCTGCCCAAAAGAAGCATCATACCGACCCCCATGAACGCGGGGAACAAAATCCCCAGAACGTGTACAATATCCCTATTGTGCATGGATTTGCAGCCTGATTATTCAGAGCATAGCCAAGGAAAGGTAAGGCTATGACCCATTGTTTTCCTGCGATCAATTGAATACTGTCATTTGCATTTAAAACGCTCTAAATTCGCACTGTCAATATGCCAAACAGCTGCTCGAGCTTTTCAGCATTCCATGGTGACAATCACACTATCATACATCATTGGCACCAGGATTTGCAATACTCTCAGTGTCAAAATTTTGTGGGTTTTTTTTAAGAGGGAAAAAAAAAAAGAAAATCCTCCCCTCCCCCCAAAATACCCAAACCTGTGAAAAATCCACTTTTAAAATGATGGCGTTGGATGCTGCTAAGCAGGCCTTCACAGATGCCAACATATCAAAATTCATCTCTTTTCTTCCTCTCCTACAATTAAAAGGTAGTTAAGAAAGAGGCTGTTCCTGATAGACCCACCTTCTGTTTTCTCCTTTGTATGCGTATTATTCATTAGCAGTCTAATAAGAGTTTCAAAATGCTCTGTGCCTCTGCCAGCAGGGCATATGTATGTAGACATGTGCTTGTGACAGATAAGTACATAAACAGCATATTGGCACCAGAAAGACATCTGTGCCTAGAAAAACGCTTGTGATATGTACATAAATGACATTTTAGCTCTAGTCAAGTCCTTGTGGCTTTGAGAGGAATATGTGACTGTACTCTTCTCTGTGAATACTGAAAAGGTGCGCCTTAGACGGGAGAGTTTTCCGGAGGTTTACGGGGAGCCGGAGGATGCGGAACAGCCGGGGTCGCAGCCCCGGCGCTGCCAGGTTGCGGCAGACGGTGAGAGAGCCGTGCCAGGGGAGGGTGGGCGCTGCCTCTGGCGCTGCCGCGGGCGCGGCCCCGGGGGGAAGCACCCGGCACCCCCAAATCTGACTCGGTGCATCCGGACGGGATGTGCCTGCGGGGCAGCGCCGGCAACGGCGGCTCCGCTCCTGGCTGCGAAGGGATTAAAATCTTGGACGAGAAAGCCAGGGGTGATCCAGGGTCGGGGGGCACAGGGAGGGCTCCCTGCAGCCCTTTCTGGTACCTGCATTTAATAATCTGGCTGACGTCTGTGAATCCCTTTCACAACTGGCTTCTACAGCACAAAAGGGACATTTTGGACTGTTACAGAAGGGGACTGAGCATCCCATCTTCTGGGATCCTTCCCAGATGGCACAGCTGGACACTGTAGGTCTGCTCACACCACTTGGTTTAAGCTCATTATGCCTCAGTTTGCCCATTTCTGGTGACAGCTCCCTGGCTTAGAGAGCTCTAATAAGCACTGGAAATGTTGTGGCCAGGAGGTTACAGGTGAGAGGTCTATGGTCCCAGGAAAACCTAGAGGTTATTTGCACCTAGTCTGAGTGAGGGAGGAGAGAGAGAAGATGCAAAAATTGGAGGCACTTTAGTATTCACACACACAGCAGTAAATATGGATTTGGCTTTCTGATTCTGGGCATTGAAGCCAAAATCTGGGATATATGGGAGCCCTTATGTCCCAGTGAAATCACCCCAAGTGGGGAACTTCAGCCTAAGAAGTGAGTTCTTAGGCTTGAAGAACCATGTCTTTCTTGAGTTTACTCCAGGAGGTTTGAGTGCCCCAACACTCTCCATTCCTGGCTTTCTGAAATAACAAATCCCCTGCGGATTTCATTTGATCCAGTAAAGTAAATCCTGAAAGGAAATGAGTGTCCTAATCTGTCACTGACTCCAGGTTCATGGAGACTCACCTGGGCTGGACCATGAAACAGCAGCTGCACCTGTGTGAAAACCTTCTGGGATGTGGCATCAAGACAGATATCGGGGTGGTTGCTGCTGTTCAAGAGCTTGCTCATGGTGAAAATGGCCTCACTTCCTTGGGTCTGACATCAAGAGGAGAGAAACAGCAAAATATTCCTTGCTGAAAATCAGAATGGCTCCTTGGACTTTGCTGGAGCCTGTTTGTTGACGTGACCTGAGCACATGTCTCCCCAGGTGGGTGGGATTCTCACACCTCAACGTGATGGATGGAACAACAGTGGTGGATGAGCTGTTACTTGCCTGAAAAAAAGTGTTTAGGGGGAAAATTGTCTCCAGTCATTCTCATTTTGCATGTGATTTTTCCTGCATATGTTTCTAATCATTAAGAAATTCTGTAGCTTAAATAATGCTCTGAAAGTACGGTAACTGTTGGACTACATTCTGTTGTAACCTTATTGAATTTCACTTCTCTGGAAAAAATAATGGGATACTATATCTTGAAAAACAAATGGTAATTGCATTTTTAACAGAATGTTTCTCTTTGTGTTTCAAAACCTTCTGCACACAGTTAGACATCTAGCCAGGGAAGAAGGTACAAAGCATATGGGCCAATTTCTGTCTCTTGGCTGTTCAAGATGCCTTAATATTCAGGCAGTGGTGTGTGTGTGTCCATGCAATACGGCACAATTTATCTACGTGGTATCCTCGAGCTCAGGTGAGGTGGTTAAAAGCTGTGTACTGGGGTCAGGGGAGGTATTTGAGGAGAAACTGGGGGAAGGTGGGTCTACATCCTGTTCCCTACTAGATGTATGGGTGAACTTCCTCCTATGAATTCAAATTTGTGTTATTTGATCTGCAGAAGACCAATGTTCCTGAATTCGTGGTGCTGACCAGAGGAGCAGGTTCATCCTGCAGGTGACCAGGATCTTACAGATAAGGATCTTGTCAACACTGCAAAGATTGGAGTTGTCCAACAACTTTTGCACTGTCCATGTGCCATGGTGACGTGACTTCCTCAGTGCTTTGGGGGTTTGCACGTCACCACATGCTGAGAACCAGCTTGATTAAAGCCTGGGACCCAAAATAACATTGGCACAGCTCGATAACATGCTGATGTTATTGTCTGCCGAGGTTAGGAGAGCCCTGGTAATACTGGAAGGCTCTTCCTTAATTCTTTGTAAATCTGGCGAGTTGAGAACTTTGTGAGGGGATGCATTTGGACATGTGAAGCTTCAAGGCAAAGGAATAGACTTGAGGTTTCTGACTGACAAGACACATGTGAGTACATGCAAAATGTGCTCCTCCTGCTAAAAATAACATTTCTCCTGTCAACCACGATGCACCCACCCCCACAACACCACCCAGAAGAACACATTAACACCTTGGCTTTGCACGTAGCCCGATTCACAGCAGCCACAAGTGGTGGAGGGATCTGCACTCTGTGCATGCTGACAAATCATATGGCACAGCGAGGAACAGAGGAGTGAAACTGGGCTAGCAGAAGTTGACGCCTTATCATCACAGTCCCTCTGAGCATGCTGTAGGCTGACACCTCCACCAACCGAGTCATCTCCCCGGTGCCAGGATGAGGAGCACGAGCCTGCTATCCTGATTTAGCCTCTGGTAAGCCAGGCTTGGCTTGCCACACCAGGAAGGCTGGAAGAGGTGCATGGATGCAAATGGTGCAGGAGCACCGTGGGTGCAGCAGCATGAGGAGAAGCAAAGCACATCCAACCACTGCTGCTCACAGCTGTGCTATGGGCACATGTAAAATGTGCTATATACACAAGGGATGTGAGATGTTTCTCCCATTGCTGTTCCACGTTTGCTGCCCAATCCCACCTAGCAAGCTGTAAATAATATTTCAAAGCAAGAAGGGTTGGGTTCTATTGCCCCTAAAAAGACTCCTGCCATAGCCAAGGTGCAGGTCAGTCAGATAGCCTATGTGTGCTTCTAAGATAATGAAAGACACAGACAGCAAAGCTTTTAAAAATGGTGAAAGTTTAGAGAATACCAGATTTTTTTTCCCCCAATTATTGTTTCCTATGAAAAGCTGCACTTTTTTCCCTTAAAAGTTAAGCTTTCTTTAAAGCTGAAGACACAGCATCCCTGCCCATGGCAGGAAGCTGGAACCAGAGGACATTTAAGTTCATGCTTAACCCAAACCATCATAGGATTCTATGGCAAAAAATATTGACCATCCTGCAGAATTTTTCACATTAAGTTCTAGGCAAATAATTTCAGAACTCATTAATTATAGTTTTGCTTTAGTGTAAATTTAGATTCTTTGTAAAAGTAGATTTTGTAAAAGGAATAAATATAAAAAGAAAGAGAGAGCTGGTACCAAGTTGAAGCTAAATATCAGCAGGTGACACAAGATTGATTCTAAGTCATAGAGGTCACTGTTAGTCCACTGCAGACTTCCCCCAGGACAGCGTGAAGCTGTAATCAAAGAAGATTTTCAGAAAACCCAGGAGATTTAAATACATAAGTTCCAATCCCATGGCAAGCACATGAGCCTATGTTCTCACTCTCAAAATTAAGCTCCTTTAACTCTCATTTGTGTGGCTGGGAGAGCCCTGGGCCCCTGCAGTTCTTCCCTTGTCTAAACCTCCCCTGACGGCTCCAGCAAAGCCAGGAAGGCTTTGGTGGGCACTGAAGGCACCCAGCCCTTTGCAGATGGTGCTTAGTACTTAACAGGATCAGCCCCTCAGCCACTTGTGTGGTGTCCATCACCTCAGATGCCTCACCATCCCTGGAACTGCACAACGCCCACCACATGTGATCAGCCCCTTAAGCTGCTTTCACCTCACCTCAAATGTTTCCCATGCTGATAAGCCCAGTGGGGTGTCTGTATAAAGGAGCCCCTTGTTCAGGGCAACAGCGAGGAATGCTCTTCCATAAGAAAATTAGGGAGTTGACAGAGATGTAAAGCTAAAGGTTTGCAAGATTGCTTTTGTTTGGCCAAAAGTTGTGAGGTTGTTTTTGGAGATCCTGGTGTTTAAAGTTAGTTTTTCAGCAGGTGGTCTGGCAGCAGCTGTATATGGAAAAGCAGCTTTTGTCCCCAGTCAGCTCTCAGCGTTTTAGCATCTTTTGTTTCTTCTCCAGTCCTTGCTTACTCCTGTGTTAGCAAATGTAACACCAGAATCAAGTCCCTTCCTGGGATGAAAACCTGCCAGTTCATCAGCCAAGATGGAGCTTCAGTTTTGGCCTGATTTGGGGTCTCTCTTGGAAAAGCTGAATGGTCAGAGGCTCTTGGTGGTTCTGGTCATATCTCTTTTGATTATTGACCTTGTGAAAAAGAGACGACCCAGGAATTTCCCTCCAGGCCCGCAGCTCTTTCCTCTCGTGGGAACCTTTGTGGACTTTAAGCAGCCCCTCCATCTTGCACTGCAGAAGGTAAGAGCTCCATGGATATTTTCCCTACTAACATGGATATTTTCCCTTCCATGACTCTTATCACCACACTGTGAAGCAGCAAGGGCAGCTTCTGCAGAACTGGGTATATAATAACCACATGAGATAGATGACTCTTCCTGGTTTTATCTCTCACTATCACCTCCTCTTCCAGGCAAGTAGGATGGTCCAATGGGAAAAAAAAAAATCCATAATGGAGGAAGACCTACATGTTCCTCCTTTTTCTTCCCATCTGACTATGACCATTTCCTTCTGGACCCCAGAAAGGGTTCGGAAGGGCTGGGCCAGGCTGGGGGACAGATGAAAAGTGTTGTGTGACAGCTGAACTGTGTGGTGATCACCTCTGGAAATTGTCCTGTCATTGTCTTTGCTCAGAGGCCAACAATTCACCCCATCACATCTGAAAGAAACATTAAAAATCCTGAGTTATGTCCTGTGGCTTCTTCTGTGTTGCATAAAGAGGCAGTCATATCTCTGGAAAGGTTTCCACAGCTTTGACTCCCACCAAAAACAAAAAGAGAGAGATTTATACATGCTGAGTATTCCTCTCTGAAAAGATGGAAGAAATTTTGACATGCTGGCTGCAAAAATCCTTTCTGGTGACTATTTGTCTCTTGCTTTTGCTTAGCAGGCTGACACCAGCCTGTCTACCCTGGATGTTCTCAGACTACCAGCATGGGTGGTCCCTGAGGGAATCCTTGGGAAGGCTGAGGCAGCAAGTTCAGGATATTTTGTCAATACACATAGTTTTTAAGAAAATTAATCCCTTTTATTTACAAGCACACAATGGCTGAGATACCTGTTTGGTCCCAGGCTGATTTCACGAGTCACCACAGCAGTTTGGGGTGACTCTGTGTGTCCTTTCATGTCGATTCGTTCTAAGAAGAGGATGAGCTCCTTGACAGAGAGAAGATATGATCCCCCCTTTACTCTTACACATCTCAGAGGAGACCCTAATGTCCTCAAAGTCCATGCAAGGAAAATGGCTGCAATTTGGCCATAAATGCAGTCAGGCTTAAAATTAGAAGTACATTTCTAGCAAGAAGCAGTTAGGGCTGATGTCTAAATGGAAGAGCCGGAGAAGAAACCACACTACTCTAGACACAAAGCTGATGAAAGGGATAATTTGTCATGCTCTGCCCTCAGCAGGAAGAGCCTGAGTGTACTGAGCCAGCTGGTGAGACAGAAAGGGACAGAGCAGATACCCATAAGTTACAAAATAAGTTACATCTTTGTTACAAGCCAAACTGATGTAAACACCTGGTAAAGCCCAGGTCACATCAGATAACAAATACAAGCAAACAATCTCTCCCTTACTACAGCTCTCCAGCCCTTTTTATGCCTTCTCCAACCTTCATGGAGTAGCTTAGATTGGATAGGACCTGTGTGCTTGGGTTTGGGTATCTCTAAAGTCCATTTCCTTCAAGCAGGGTTAAATTCAAATTCAGATTTCCCTGTTCAAGGTCTTGGCCTGGTGAGTTTTGAAAACCCCCATCTTCTTGTTCTCCGAGGACAATGGACTCTCTTTCAGCTTACAGGTCGGTATGGGAACATCTTCAGTGTGCAGTTTGGAAGTCTGACATTCGTGGTGGTCAATGGGTACCAGATGGTGAGAGAAGCTCTTGTCCAGCAGGCTGAAATATTTGCTGATCGGCCAAATATTCCACTCCTCCAAGAAATATTTAGAGGCTTTGGTAAGCACAGGCACCAGGATTTTGGGACAAAACTTTCATCTCTTTGGAATGATAGCTGTTAGAGAGAAAGAAAGAGGTTGAATTCAACCCCTGTGAACTGCACCTGTAAAAGCTTGCACAGGGAAAGGCAAGAATTGAGTCCACACTAATAATCTCACAGGGGCATGTTTTAATCTCTGTGAGATTTAGGGATGAGGATGGGCTCAAATCCAGATTTTAATGAAAGAGGAGAAATAAATGCGAGCTGCCCGAAGATTGATACACTTGCAGCGTTTCCCCTTGGTTTTCATTTCTCCTTTACTTTTTCCTGCCTGGGTTGCACACAGCTCCAGAGACGGGGTGCTCCTGCCTGCAGCTCTGCCAACAGCGTGATAGTACTCAGAGTATTTTGGCTTACACCTTTTTTTCCCACGCAAAGTGACAAAGTGGCAGATTAAAGCAAATCCATAAAGCTAGATCTTTAGCATAAGCCAATTACTCTTGAATTTTAATTCCCAGGCAAAGCCATAGTCTTTTTCACACCCACGAGCTTTGTTTGCCTGAGTTTGGGGCTTTTGTCCATGAGGAATGGCTGTTTTGGAATCCTAACACTCACAAATGGCCCAGAGAGAGGATTTGTTCACCTGTTTTTTCCACTACAGGGCTCATATCATCCAATGGGCACATATGGAGGCAGCAGAGAAAGTTTGCTTTAGCAACACTGAAAAGCCTTGCCATAAATTTTGAGGAAAAAGTGCAAGAGGAGAGTCGGTACCTCGTGGAGACGATTGAGGAGGAGAAAGGTGGGGGTTAATGCACAGCACTGTGCTCAGAGCTTCCAGCTAAATGAATGATGAGAAGTAAAACTCTTACCCCAACACAGCTCCAAATGTGCAAAACATTTCTTCAGTAGCTCAAACCTCTATCTTACACTTTCAGACTGTGCCTTTTAGCACTTACTTTAGACCTCAGGCCTCCTATTTTAGTTGTTCCTTATTAATATTAAGCAAATATATGCTAGGTAGTTATTAAAACGTGAGTGTTTATATGGCTAAGGAAGTGTCTCATGCATTCTGCGAAGGAATAAATGCAGCTCTCCTGCTATCAGGCACTTCCACTCAGAGGCTTAGTTAACCTCTGCTTGTCCTTGGTTTTGCAAAGTATTTTAAAACTTGTTTAGTCAGGCTTTCCTTTTGTTTCACACACAGATGAAGCGTGTGCCTTGCTCTTTTATGGTCCAGCTTTTAAAAACTGCCAGAGGGATATTAGTAAGAATAATTTGTATGTTGGTGCATGGGTGATGTTGCACTTCAGCTTTAAATAGAAGCAGATGGGGTTGAGCTAATTCTATGGAGCTATATATAGTAAACAAGAAAGATCTAAAAAGGAGTTGTGAAATTATATACTAAACTTGCTCCATTTTAATTGCTGTTGCACTGAACAGGCCAAATACTCCATGTTGCCAATTGATTATAGTCTTCTACAGTCCTAATCAATAAACTAATTAAGCTGCTGGTTTGGGCCTTTCTTCCCATTAGTAATGACAAATAGTGATCATGTCCATCACTCTGATATCTGAGCACCAGCCCGGTTTAATTACTTTCTTGAAGAGTGGAGAGATCAGCAGTGCTCAAACGAGTGCCTTGCATTTCAAAGTGATGCTCAACAGCAGCTCAGGCTGGACTGGGCTTGTCACTGAGATCAGTCTCTTGTCACAGCAAGTGGCTCTCCAGGCTGCTGAAATGTGCCCAAGGAGATGAAGGTCTCTGCAGTAGCTCTCTCAGGGAACACAGATGTGACAAGCATCACACCACACTTCACTGCATAAATGTGCTCTATGGGCCACATGAGCTACTGCTGTGGTTTACAGGTGGGCACAGAGAGCTGCAACCCTCTCCCCCCTCTCCTCCAGCTCCCTTGATTTCTTCATGGTGGATAACTAAAGCCAGAGCAATGGTATTTTTGCCATGTCCTGGGCTCCCTGCCTTGGGTGAAGATTTGAGGGACCCTCTCCTGGCATATTATGTTGGCACTAAACACATGTTGGAGTGGGCAAAGTTGACAGCCATAGCATGGCATGCTGCACTTCAGACCCTGCTTGGGCAGCTCAGTGCTAATGTCACTGCCTGCCAGCAGCCTGGGCTGGACACAGGACAGGATGTCCTGGCCCATAGTGTCCAGGCTCCAGAGGGATGCTGGAGGTGATGGAGGTGGTGGGTACACCAGGACATGGGGTGAAACCTGAGCACCACCATGGGTGAGAAGCAGCTGAGGTCTCACTCCAATTCACAGCTGTGGATCTGGTAGAGAACATGGTGTTTACTGAGACTGAACAGGAAAAAAGAATGAAAGCTGTCTTCAGAATGATAGGATCATGGAGAGATTTACGTTGGAAAAGGTCCTTAAGTTCATTGAGTCCAAACATTAACCCAGCACTGCCATGTTCACCCCTAAACCACAGCCCCAGGTACCACATCCACATGCCTTTCAAACACTTCCTGGAATGGTGACTCCACCACTGCCCTGGGCAGCCTCTTCCAAAGCCTGCCATCTCTTCAAATGAGGACATTTTCCCTCATATCCAATCAAAATCTCCTCTGGCACAACTTTGAGGCTGTTTCCTCTTGTCCTGTCCCTTGTTCCTTGGGAGAAAAACCAACCCCCACCCAGCCACAACCTCCCTGCAGGCTCCTTTCCTTTTTTTTTTTTTTCCTCCAGGACAACCCTTTGACCCTCATTACAAAATTAACAGTGCTGTTTCAAACATCATCTGTTCCATAACTTTTGGGAGCCGCTTTGACTACCATGACAACCGTTTCCAGGAACTGCTGCACTCCCTGGCCGAAACGCTGCTGCTCATTGGAAGTTTCTGGGGCCAGGTAAAGCCACTTGGATATTTTTGCAGCTTCAGCTGCATGTAAGAGCTCAGAACCCAGGGTTTCTAAGGCACTGATATAATCTGCCTTTTCCTGTAGAAAAAGAGCCATGTTTAAAGGAAAATGAACCATGAGAACTGTTTTACATTAGATAGGATTTATACACAAAGTCTATCAGGAAAGCAAGGAAATAAGTTAAAATTATTGGGGCACATGGGAAAAAAAAATCACTACAGGATTTTTAAACCATCTTATGCCTGACATAACCAAAGAACAGGAAAATCTTAAAATTATCTGTTTCTGCAAAAAGAAGAATAAGTGACACTGTGAAAATTTCTATCCTTTCCCTCACAAACATCCCAACCAGTGTTTAAAACAACTTTTATTTTTGAAAAAAAAAAAAAGAAGAGATTCTATGTTTTGAACTTAAATAGGTGGATTTGGTGATGTATTTTCTGTGTGGTCACACACCATGGGTCAGGTCTGATCTCTGCCCCCTCCATGGGGACACACTAAGGGGCTCATCTGCATCCACCTCACCTGTGGCCACCTCACGTTAGGGGGCAGCTTAGGCCACTCAGTATTTGAGAACTTTATCAGCAGAAAATTTCTGTCCAATTCTTATCTTGTTTGCACTTGTTTACACCTGTGTAAGTAAATTTGTACAAATTGGACTGTTACAGCAAGGATGATTTTTTATTGTAGCAAGCAGAGTTAATTAATTGAGAGTCCCATCCTCTCAACTATGATACCTGCTGTTTTCTAACTCAAGAAATGCTCTTTTGCTCTGTTTGATTTCTTACCAGCTTTATAATGCTTTTCCTTTGATCATGAGATGGTTGCCAGGACCCTTCAGGAAAATCTTCAGGCATTGGGAGAAACTTCGATATTTTGTGAAAGGCGTGATTGCAAAGCACAAGGAGGATTTGGAGCAGTCCGAGGCAGGAGATTATATAGACTGTTACCTGAAGGAAATAGAAAAGGTAGGAGGGAAATAACTAAAACCACATGAAGATTAACCCACAGAAAGAGTAGAGAAGATTCAGGGCTGTTTTGTCAGGGGAGCTCGTGCCTGACACATTGTCTTCCCCTCCCTACCTCTGCCACATCAAACTTTAGCAGCAGCAGAAGCCTGATCACTTCAAAAACACACAGTTTGGGGTTTTTTTTTTCCATTTGAAAGGATTTACACTTTGTCTTCTTCCCTTTTTCGTTCTGTCACACGGCGTAGGAGGACTCAGAGAACATGTTCATGTTTCTGTGAGCACTTGCAGGCCTGTGTTTGCTATTGTGAAACCTGACATTTAAAAATGCTACCTGCTTTCAAGAGCCACTCTACAGCAACCAGGGTGTCTTTCAAAACAGTGCATAGGGTTTGAAATCCAGTGAAAGTAAAGGCTGGAAATTTCCAAGTCCAGGGGTAGATAATAAGGGAGCAGCAGGACTTCAGTTACTCACAGGTGATTTTGGATTGGGTTTTAAAAACATCCCCTCCAGAGTAAGAGTTTTCATTGCCATGTTTTTCCTCCAAGTTTAAGGGTGACACCAGCTCCTACTTCCATGAGGAAAACCTGCTGTGCTCCACCTTGGACCTGTTCTTAACTGGGACTGAGACAACAGCGACCGCCATCCGCTGGGCTCTGCTCTACATGGCCGCACACCCCCACATTCAGGGTAGGGCCACTGAGGGCTCCTCTGCTTAGCCCAAAATTAGGCAAGGGAAACTCAGGGAACAGAGTCATCCCAGCTCTGCCACATCTTGGATATGCCTGTACCCCAGGAATCCTCTTGGGAACCTTCTGAAGATAAGTCTCAGGAGAAGCCGTGGAGGGAACTGGGAGTGTTTAGCCCAGAGAAAAGGAGGTTTGTGGGGCACCTTCTCGTGCTCTACAGCTCCTGAAAGGAGGGTGCTGCCCGGTGGGGGTTGGTCTCTTCTCCTAAGGAACAAGCAATAGGACAAGGGCAAATGGCCTTAGGTTGTGCCAGAAGAGGTTGTCAGGGATATTAGGAAAAATTGCTTCACTGAAAAGATTGTCCAGCCCTGGAACAGGCTGCCCAGGAGAGTGCTCAAAAGAACTGTGAATGTGGCACCTGGGGACTGGTTTGGTGGTGGCCTGGCAGTGCTGGCTTAACAGTTGGACTTTATCATTTTAGAGGGCTTCTCCAAGCCTAAAAATTGTATTAATATGAATATTTTGAATTTCTTTCTGCTCCCTGTAGAGAAGGTGCAGCAGGAGATCGACGCCGTGGTGGGGCAGTGCCGGCAGCCCTCGATGGCCGACAAGGAGCAGATGCCCTACACCAGCGCCGTGCTGAGCGAGGTCCTGCGCGTGGGCAACGTGGTGCCCCTGGGCGTGCCCCGCATGGCCACCAGCGACACCACCCTGGCCGGCTTCCACCTGCCCAAGGTGCGTGGGGACCACCAGCCTTGGTCCCACCAGCCTTCGTCCCACCAGCTTTGTCCCACCAGCCTTTGTCCTACCAGCCTTGGTCCCACCAGCCTTGGTCCCACCAGCCTTCATCCCACCAGCCTTCATCCCATCAGCCTTCATCCCATCAGCCTTCATCCCACCAGCCTCCACCCCATCAGCCTTCATCCCACCAGCCTTTGTCCCACCAGCCTTCATCCCACCAGCCTTCATCCCACCAGCCTCCATCCCACCAGCCTTCATCCCATCAGCCTTCATCCCATCAGCCTTCATCCCACCAGCCTTTGTCCCACCAGCCTTTGTCCCATCAGCCTCCATCCCACCAGCCTCCATCCCACCAGCCTTCATCCCACCAGCCTCCATCCCACCAGCCTTTGTCCCACCAGTCTTTGTCCCATCAGAGCAGAGCCTTCACTGCCCAAGCCCCGAATCTCACCTGGAGGGGAACCAACCAGCAGGATCTTACACAAATATCACAATTACCTAGAAAATACAAGCCCTCTTGATGGATTCTATGGGGCTGTTATGGGTCTCAGCTCCTTACAGAAGAGAATTGTGAGATCCTTATGGTGTTGGCTGTCATTTCCAATTTTAAAAGGTTTGTGCCTTAAATTTTGTAAAAGACATGCTCAACACATTATGGGAATAGAAGGCTAGGAAACATAGCATAGCAAACAGTTTGAGTTTGTTAATTCTACACAATATTAATAATCATCTATTGAAAGTAGCACTTGATGAAGGTAATGAGAAATTAGTATTGTTTCACACACATTGTTCTGCAATAACAGAAGCAAATATGGAATTTATATATAACTTGTCTCTTCTCTCTATATCACTGGTTGCAATGAGGCAAATTTAAAAAGTCCAGGCATTTTCCTCCACATTGATTAGAATATTTCTCTTGCTGATGGAGAATGTGGGGATAAACCAGATCAGCTTTTTTTTTTTTTTTCCTAAAAAAGCACACTTAAACAAATCGATTGAAAATAACTTGATTAAATTGCTTCAAGTTCCTATGGGAATGCAGTGCTACCAATTCAAAGTTGGTTTGCATTAACATCACCTGTTACTGCAGCTCAGGGCGCAGATCAACTCTCAAAGATATGTAAAGGCACACACAAGTGAACAATCCTGCAGGCTTTCACCCTCATTTAATTTCGTAGCTTAGGGGGGAAAAAAACCAAACAACCGTTCTGCCTTTAAAAGAGTGTAGTTTACAGAGCTAATAATAGCCCAGTCTGACAGCACCTCGGCTCCTCTCCGCCGCGTAATCGCCGCTTTTCCCCACCTCTCGCAGGGCACCACCCTGATGACCAGCCTGACTTCGATAATGTTCGACAAAAACGTGTGGGAGACTCCAGATACCTTTAATCCTGAACACTTCCTGGAAAACGGCCAGTACAGGAGGCGGGAGGCTTTTCTGCCCTTCTCTGCAGGTAGGATGATGGATGGGGAGGTGACTTTTCTTTTTGCAAAGCTTTTATTTTTTTTCCCCAAGACACTGCTTATAGACTAGGGGGTACCGCTCCTGACCAGCTTCCAGCCCATCCCCACTGTGAAAATCCCAGTCACAGTTAATAGAGGCTGCTCGGAGCGGGAAGGAAATCAATTTGTTACTGCAGGATTAAAAAAAAAAAAAAAAAAAAAAAAAAAAAAAAAAAAAAAAAAAAA
The DNA here is from genome assembly GCA_013401135.1 of Cettia cetti. Taxonomy (NCBI): domain Eukaryota; kingdom Metazoa; phylum Chordata; class Aves; order Passeriformes; family Sylviidae; genus Cettia; species Cettia cetti. The sequence goes on from VZUI01039616.1 coordinate 67,706, forward strand.
AAAAAAAGAGAGAGAGAGGCTTTTTCTTCTCGCACAAGTTGCATAACTGGGTTGTTCAGACTGTTTCCGCTCTTCGCCTCTCGGAACAGGCGCAGTTTGCTCGGCAGTAAACTTCTGGGAAGGTTTGAGCAGATTGTGTGGGTGAACATTGCCACCTAACCTTTCCCGGAAGAAAAGCCGCCGCAGCCTGTGCAAGGCGGCGCGGGCCACAGGAGCCTCGGAGCTGGCTGGGGCTCGCTCAGGACTCTTTCGGGTTCTTTGTACTCCTTTTCCAGGCAAGAGGGCTTGTCCCGGGGAGCAGCTCGCCAGGACCGAGCTCTTCATCTTCTTCGTAGCCCTGCTGCAGAAGTTCACCTTCCAGGCCCCAGCAGCGGCCGCGCTGTCCTTCGCCTTCACGCTCAGCCTGACTCGCTGCCCCAAACCCTTCCAGCTCTGCGCCGTGCCCCGCGACTGAGCCGGGCCTGGCGCTGCCCCAGAGCCCCACTGCAGCCTCACGAACTGGGGAATCCCCTTCTCCCCACCACACCAGGGATTTGGGGCTGAAATGATGGGCCCTGGAGGTCCAGCACCCGCCAGCATCTGGGTGACAAGAAGGGCACAAGGGCCACATCCTGCACACTGCAACAAACACAACCCCTGTGGCTCTTCACCTCATTCCTGCTCCCCGCTGCCAGTCTGACAAAATGCGTGGATTTAAGAGCCTTATTACCTAATTTCCACTGTCAGCACTTCCCAGGAGGGTGTCTGCCAGCTGCAAAAGCATGGTTTGATGTTGACTTTTTCATAGGGAATATGTCCATCATCCAGAGACCACTTAGCAACCCCTAATATTGCAGCACCCAAATAGCCAAGGGCTCCTGAGGTGTCCCTGCTCAGAGGGAGCAGCTGGCTTTGGACACAAGCTCTGGAGTCATCACTCAGCATCAGTTTAGACTTTCAGGTGGCCACAGCCTGTCCTGAGCCTCAGGTGGGCTTGGGCTCAGTGTGGTGGACACCCCCTGCAGCAGCACATCGCTGCTGTGTGATGGAAATCACAGAATCAAGGAATAGTTTGGCTTGAGAGGGACCTTAGAGATCAACCCCTCTGCAGTGGGCAGGGACACCTTCCACGAAATCAGGTTGCTCCAAGCACCATCCAACCTGGCCTTGGACACTTCCAGAGATAAAAAAATATCTAAGCAGAGATCTCTGCAGCAGTTTCAAGTATTTTTTTCTGGATCTCAAAGAGTATTTGGAATTTTTAATTAGGAGGCTACAGGGGAGCAGATGCAGCTTCTACCACAGCCCAAACCAAATGGGATGGCACAAGGAGCTGTGCTTCCAGCAAGTCTGGAAGGAGTATAAAAATATGATACAGTAGTTTTATATTATAAAAGTAAAATATTTGTGCTGGTAAAATAGAAATCAGAAAAGCTGTGATAAAGTAATCCCCTGGAGTTGCTGGGGAGCAGTTCACCTGAAGCACAGCAGAAAGGGAACAGCAGAGAGTGTTGGAAGGGTCATGCCCGTGGTGGCTCAGTGCTGGCCCTCAGGAAGGAAATGTTGGAACAGTGGCTTTGTGGTGGGAAGTCACGAGTTCAGCACTTCCCCTCTGTTTCTGGCAAAGATTTGTGTCTGTGTGTGAGCAGCATGGACAGAGCATGGGGCCGAGGAAGCAGCTGGGGACAGGACACCCTGCACGATGGACACAGCTTCTTCCTGTGCCAGGTCTCTTTGGATAAAAGTTAATTAAATATACAACTTGTAGAGAATTTTTCCATTTATGTGACCAAGCATTTATGCTTAGAAATGCTGTCTCGTGTGTGCTTCAGTTTGGACTATAGTCACAGCAAAGATTACTCTTTTTCCTCTTGGTTTTTTGGTGTGGGTTTTTGTTTTTTTTTTTTTTTGGTTCTCACCTTTCACAAGTGACTCTTCTGTGGGTACCCACGTAGGATATGGAATAGTTAACAGGAAAAGAGGATTACATCGAGTTTCATTTCCACTGTTTTTCTCCTCTGTCCCCGGCAACAGCGGCTTTGCTGCGGTACAAAGCAATCCCTGTGCAGTGGCAGATTTATGCCACAGGGGAGAGTCCTCTGCACATCGCATCCCTGCCACGCCGGGCGCACGGGGATTCTGTCACTGAGCTGTCCTTTCCACTGAACGCTTTAATCCTATTGCGTTTTTAATTATTGTTTCACAGTCACAGGCTCCCATGTTGTGTTGTTTTTGTCTTTGTAAAAGAGAAACCATAAAAGATCCAGGGACTTTTTTTTTTTTTTTTTTACCTATGAAGTCTTCAATACCACTCGGGACTAGGCACTGGTTTCTCTCCATTTTCACATTCATTCTGGTGTAGGTCTGACCTCTGTCCTGTGGCTACAGCTTGTATTATTTGCACTGGCTTAGCAAATAAATATTGATCTCTTCTCTTTTTCATTTCCAACTTGTGTTTCTTCATTACTTTGGGGGTTCCTCCCCTAGTCCTGGAGAGGATAAATTATTGAAGTAATCTTCTTTTTCTTCTTCTTTTTTTTTTTTTTTTTTTTTTTTAATAATGTGTGGAAAAATACCAAAATTAAATTCAGTGATGTCATACCTTAAAGGCAGGAGGCATGAATTTGTTGAATTTTCAAGTGGATCCTCTCATGTCACTGCTGGCAAACACGTGCATCTCCAGGGGCTCGTGCCTAAGTGTGCTTAAAAATCAGAGGTGAAAGGGGATATTCTCAAAAAAAGGCCTCTCCCCTTTAAATTCCACAATAAAACAGCTTCCCAAGCGTAAGGGTTATGGAGAACATGTGTATGGCATCACTCCAGTGTCTCTGCTGCACCTCTGTGCCTTGTCATCAGCACTGGACAATCCCAGCAGCCACAAATGATGCCCCCAAAAGAGAGAAAAGGACCCCAAAACGTCCCCCAGAGCAGGAGTTGGCAAAGAGCCCTGACAGAGCCACGTGCTGCAAGGACAAAGTGCTGCTGCTCCCTGCTTCTTTCACCGTAAAACACAACATACACCTCAAAATTCTACGTGGTCCATGTGCATGAAGACCTCCCTGACCCAGAGCTGCTCCTGGGTGGGAAAATGCGGCACATTCTGCTGCCAGCTACCACCAAAGGGTGCCAGCCTGCAGAGCTGGGCACCTGCAGCGGCTTCTCAGCACCCTGATGAGCTCAGTGGGGCTTTGGGAGCAGCTTTCACCACGGGCAAAGACCCACAGGACGAGGCAAGTGGGAAGGGATGTCTGGAGAGCTCAAGGCACGGCGGAGCCAGCTGCTCTCCTGCACTCGTCTGGTGGGGAGGAGAAAATGACGGTGCTTAGGAAGCGCTGAGTGCCGGGACAGCTGTTTACTTTCGGCCCACGTCACACAGACACACGGAAACACGAAACTGAGTCAGATGCTTTGTGAAAGGTTTGTGCAACCTTATCTCGGATGTCCCCTGGGAGCTGGGGCTTGGCCCGGGACTCCTCATACCGGGGAGAGAGCTGCTGTAAACAAGCACAGCGAGAGGCTCCGCAGCAGCTGGAGACTCCCTGGCACTGAGAAGCTGAAACTGGCACCGAGCACGGTGAGGGCACCGGGAAGGAGGGAGCAGAGTCATCCTCAGAGATGGGCTTGTGGGAGCTGCACGCTGAAACTGCCAGGTTTTATTCTCGATTAATCTCATTTCTGTCCTTTAGACAAGGGCATGGAGCACTGGGGTTTAGAAAAGTACTGAGGGGAGGCTGGAGGGGAAAGGGGAAGCTGGGGGTATTCTGGTTCATGGGGGTGTTCTTTTTTTTAATCAGATCAGAGGGAATGCTTCAGTTTAATCAAGAAGGGTTTTAATCCTTTCTGAAGGCTGGGAAAGCAGGAGTCTGAGCGTAGCCTCGAGAGCAGGCAGCAAAAGCCACTCCTTGCTGTCCTGTTTGCACCCACAGCTGTGCCAGCACATCACCCATCTCCCCCTGGCCCTGGGGGCCTCAGTGGTGCCGTGTGAGCTCAACCTGCCTGACCTGCTGTGGGACACGTCCCTGCAGAGCCCCACCATCCAGCCATGCTGCACTTCCTCTGGGACACCATCTCCCTCCAGACATTCCTCATCTTTCTCTTCGTCTTCCTGCTCATCGCAGACTACATGAAGAACAGAAATCCAAAGAATTTCCCACCCACCCCCTTCCGCCTTCCCTTTTTGGGGCACATTTACCTCGTAGACTTCAAAGATCCCACAGTCTCTGTGGAGAAGGTATGTGGGTGGTGAGCAGTTTGGGGAAGGGATGGAGGGATTGCAGCCACACATCCCTGGCCATGCAGGAAAAGGGATAACCCAAGCCCCACAGGTTGTGAAGGCAGGCAGGAGGTTTGCCCTCATCAGTGGCATTTACCTGAGTACAAGCAGGGTGACAAGTGTGGAGTGATTCCATGGGCAAAGGCCACAGCACCATCCCACAGGTGCAGTCACAGATGTACAAACCCTACAGGTCTAAGTGGGGGCTGAAATAGGGTGGAACAAAAACTAGAAGAAAATCAACTAGAAGAAAAATCAAACCTGGCGAGGTTTACTTGATTTATGGCCAATTAACACCATCTCCTGGTCATTGATTCAGGAAAAAATGAAAGAAAAATTACTATGCCCTCAGGCAGAGTGCACACATTTTGTCTCCCCTCCCACTCTTCCCTAATTTTTACCCATATCCCTTGACAGGGATATCCTGGTCTCCCCAGAACATTCATTGCAAATGAAAACCCTTTTATTTATGTCCCCTCCCAGCTAACTAAAAAATATGGTGAGATCTTCGGCCTGCAAATGGGCAGCATGAAGATTGTGATGGTAAATGGGATGCGGCTGGTGAAGGAAGTGCTGGTAAACCAAGGGGAAAAGTTCCTGGACCGCCCTGACATTCCCATTGACGAGGAGGTCTTCAGCAAGATCGGTGAGTTATCCCTCAAGATACGCCTCAGCTGCAGAGGTCTGAGACAGCTGGAGACAAGGCAGAGCCCTGGAGCTTTTCCCCCTCATTTGGGGATTGGCCCTGGCTCATGGGGGTGTTCCTGCCAGGACTGATCTCCTCCAATGGGCACCTGTGGAAGGCACAGAGGAGGTTCACCCTGACCACGCTCAGAAACTTCGGCCTGGGGAAGAGGAGCTTGGAGGAGCGCATCCAGGAGGAGTGCCGGTACCTCGTGGATGTGTTCAGGGATGAACAGGGTGAGTGCCGTGGCCCTCAGCAGCTGTCAGGGCAGGAACTGGTAGGGCCTGTTATAATTTCGCTGCATGCTGAAAAATACCCCATCGTGCAAGGGATGCTGCAACCCTGCCAGCATCCCTGCTCCTCCCTACAGGTGCTTTGCCTTGCAGCTGGCTGGGGAATGCAGCCAGGAACACCCACAGCATTATTCACAGCCCACCTTCAGCCTGCTCCTCTCTGGGAAATACTGTGTGCATCAACACTGATGTTCCCAGTTAATTCAAATGACACCCTGCAGACCTTGCTTTCCAAAGTAAACAAACATCTCCATAAGCTGATGGAACTGGGACCACTGGGGTTGCCCTGCCAAGCTTGGTCAGCTCACGGGGTCAGCCAGGCACCCCAGGAAAGCACTGACATAGGACAGTGCCCATTAGGGGCCACTCATTTCATTTGTAGTTTTTAACTATTTTACCTCTGATGTGTGTTCTTCTTTTCTGAGAAGAGTGGAAGAGAATTGACCTTTTTCTTCTCCAGAGAATCCTTTCAACCCTCAGCTTAAAATCACTAATGCTGTTTCAAATGTCATCTGCTCCCTCATCTTTGGCAACCGGTTTGAGTACCACGATGAGGACTTCCAAAGACTGCTGAAGCTGATGTACGACATTGCTCTCCTCCATGGAGCTGTCACAAGCCAGGTACAGCACTCCTGCCACCAATCTAGGGCCATACTTTCTTCTCTGGAGCCAACCTCAAAAGTCACAGTGTTGTCACCACCAAACCTGCCATCCCCTATTCCTTTGCACAGGGTAGATTTGCCTGTCATTTCTTTCTTCTTTCTGTTTAAGTTATGCCATGCTCATGCTGCTCTCTCAACCAAAATCACTTTTCCTGCCCTCTGATTGCCAATCTATCTGCTGAAATAGTAACACACAAGGTACCCCATGAGAATTCTGCTCTTCTGGAGCTGAGCTGCTTCCACCAGCTCCAGAAATTCAGCAAGTGCAAATCGCAGGCTAAAGTCTTGATGTCAGAAGAGTTTTTAAAGTCCTTTATTCAATGTTTCTTTCTCCTTTTGTGTTCAAAGCTGTACAACAATTTCCCATCTATAATGAAGTACTTACCTGGAGCCCACCAAACCATTTTTAAAAACTGGAAGTTACTGAAAAATTTTATGCGAGAGCAGATCAACAAGCACAAGGAGGACTGGAACCCCTCTGAGAGCCGGGACTACATCGACAGCTACCTGCTGGAGATCTCCAAGGTCAGCAATGGGGAGAAAACCCTCCTGGAGGGGGCTTAGAAATCAAAAGGCATGGGAAACCAGCCCAGATTCTCCACCTGAGCTGCCTGGGTGGCCTTTTGTGAGCTCAGGGCAGACATCAGGTTCAGGCCACCCATCAGCAGGATGGGTCAGCAGCTGCTGCCAAAATCCTTGGGGTGGTCTGGACCAAGCCAGGACACCCTCAGTGTTCCCGTGGCACTAACACTCCTTCTCGTGAAGGACCATGACAGTGACACCTTCCGGGAGGAACACCTCATGGCCTGCACACTGGACCTGATGTTTGCTGGGACTGAGACCACGTCCTCAACCCTGCGCTGGGCTTTGCTGTTTATGGCCGCACACCCGGAAATTCAAGGTAGAGTTAATGAAAAGTTCTCCCTTGCTTTTATTGCTCACAGCTTTGACAGAGACCAGCTGGGAATGCCCCCACACTCACATAAGAGGTGTAAACAGCGGCCAGGTCCCTTGGCAGACCTTTACACAATAACCTTGTGCTGTTCCAAGGGTTTGTTCCTGTGCTCAGTGCTGCTCTTTCCCCCAGGCCGGGTGCAGGCCGAGATCGATGCAGTCATCGGCCAGGCACGGCCACCAGCCCTGGAGGACAGGAACAACCTGCACTACACCAACGCTGTCATCCACGAAGTGCAGAGGAAAGGCAACGTGATCCCTTTCAATGCACCAAGGACAGCAACAGAGGATGCCTACGTGGATGGCTACTGCATCCCAAAGGTAAATGCCAGAGTGCTGGGACTGCAGGAACACTCCCAGCTCCCCAGGCACGGTGCCAGGCCAGGGCCCTCCTGTGCACGCACTGTCCCTGCCCTGTCCAGAGTTCACTCCTGCTGAACATGGATTTTTGCCATCCAATGTTCTCCAGCTCCCTGAATGGTGCCACACCCCCACACATGCCTTTGAGGCACAGAGCCCAGCTCCCAGCTCTTACAGGGACTTTGGCCCAAGATTACAACAGACAAAAACAATGCTGATGAGGGAAAAATGCAGTTATGTAACTGCACCTCCAAACAGACAAGAAGGAGAAAATCTGGACCTGTAGTGGGGTGTTGCACAAATAATTTCAGTAGAATTTGACTGAGAATGTTCTTCATGGAGAGGAGACTGGAAGATAAAACCGCCCCTCCTGCTGGCAGTGCCAGAGAAAGGGTGATTTATTTTTCTTTTTTCTTCTTTAGGGCACTGTTGTAATGACAAATTTAGCCTCTCTGCTGATGGATGAGAATGAGTGGAAAAGCCCTGATACTTTTAACCCTGAGCATTTTCTGAAGGATGGGAAGTTCTGGAAAAATGAATATTTTCAACCATTTTCTATGGGTAAGAGCTGCTGAATTACGGTGCACATGTGGGCTTGGGTTTCCAATTGCAGTGGGGAGACAGGAAAATAGCAATGGAAAGGGCAGATGGACCCTGGCAGGTGCTGCTCAAAAAGCTCCCATGGCCTCCCCAGAGCACCACAAGCACACTTGGAGCCCCTTCTTGTCTTTTTTCACAAGCACAGAAGAGAAATGAGGATGAATAAAAAACCATGTAAACTGCAGAAACCTTAGAACATCTTCACTGAGGCCATGGATCTGTGCTCTTGCTCCCACATGGCTGAGCTCACCAGGAGCCACCACAGGGCTTCCCAGCCAGCAGCCTCCATGGGGAAGTTGCTTTTAGCATCCATTTCCCACCCCAGCACCACACATCTCCTCTGAGCTCTCTTTGGTGAGCTATCCCAGCACGGGCACATCCAGGTCATGTGTGGCTGTGAATTGTCCTCACACTGTCATGCAATTTGAGGGGCAGACCGTGCTGTAGTGCCAAAGTTATTATTGGGAAGCTTGGTTTGGATTGAAAAACTCATCCAGGAATGGGGTAACACAGCTGGACCACGGTCCTAAGGGCAGGCAGAAGCATTTCCAGCAGCAGAAGCAGAGTCTGAGGATTCTGGGGGTTGCTGTCTCCACAGGGAAGCGTGCCTGCCTGGGCGAGCTGCTGGCCCGTTCCGAGCTCTTCCTCTTCTTCACATCCCTGCTCCAGAAATTCACCTTCCAGGCACCCCCAGACACCAAGCTCAGCTTCCAGCCCATGTTAGGCATCGCAGCAGCCCCACAGCCCTACAAGATCTGTGCTGTGCCTCGCTAGGGCAGCCTTGGACACCGTCCTCACAAGGAAAAGCCTTTGTCTGGGTGCTGAAAACAAGCCATGAAAGCCCCAGGGGGAGGATGGGTGGTTTATTTCTTTCAAAGCAATTACAAAATCATTTCTTTTACAAGCAGACCTTGCACTCTGTGTCCCAGGATGATGTAATCATGGGATCAGCCAGGGAGCTACCAGGGCATTATCAGGCTTGCCCTCTAGCACTGTAAATTAATGAGGGGTTTGGGCTTTCCTAATTTTACAGGGATGGCCATGGTTCACCTTGGCAAAATGAGAGATACTTTAGAGACTGCACTCTTGAAGCTGTGGCTGGGTTCAGTGGGAGAATACCAGCCTTTGTTTTATAACATTAACACAAATATTAATTTGACATTTCCTTAATATGTATTTCTCTAAAAAAAGTTACTCTCTAACACCCATCTCACACATGAATAAATCTTTATCAAAGCATTTTTGTCCTGAAGTGTTGTGCAAAGTGAAGACCAATGCAGGCCATGTCCAGCACGGGCTGTGGGCTTTGACCATGCCCTGTCTCTGCCCCTGCACTGCAAAAATGCAAAGGCAATTCCTACAGAAGTGATGGAAAAAATGCTCCTGACACCAGTAAATGCACTGAACACCAGTAAATGCACTGAACTGGGCAACAGCTGCACCACAAGGACCCTGTTGAGGCCTCCAGGAAGAAGCTGCAGCTCCCAGGAGCAGGATGGGGGCTGCCTCAGGAAATCAGCACAGCACAGGAACACACACCTCCAGCTCCTGCCATCCTGCTGAGGAAATGAGCAGAGAGAAATTCCTCTTTTCAATTTTCCCTGGAGTACAGCTCACATCTTCCTAGAGGAAGCAAATTTCTCCCAGGTGAACACAGCTCCTGGCACAGCTCCTTCAGTACCAGATGCCTGGGGGGTTCTGCCACCTCCCCTGATTTTCTGTGCCAGTGGAAACAAGAGTTTGGACTGAGATTCTGTTCCTGGTACTTGAGACTGTTATCACAGACCCATAAGGTGGAGAAATGAGGACACATGGTGGGACACAAACCAGTTCATTCATTAAATGCAGACTTCTCATCCCACTCCTAGGCAGAACCTGGTCAGCCCCAGCTCTCCTCTCCATGCCAGCTGCCCTCCAGCCTGCTGCTGCCATGGGCTCCCACACCTCCCCTCTCCAGCAGAAACAAGAAGTCATTTGACTTTCTAGACCTAATATTCTTTTCCTTCTCTGAGAGAAGGGGAAGGCCACAAGTGGGCTGCATGCCTGGAATTGACTGGGAACAGGGGAGGGGAACAGTGGGAACTTTCTGCTGTGTGAGCATTACTCCCAAAACAATTCCAGTTCACAGGTGTCACCTGGTTTGTGGTACTTCTTCCCCTCTATTGCTTTGCTCAGATTCCCATTTCCTTTCCCAAGCTGCAGCTCTATCCTCTGTGGCCTCTGCAGGGTTAGTTAAATTCCAAAAGAAGAATGCATTTCACAGACTTCTTGAATATTTTGCCCCCTTCACCTAAACCATCTGCCACACATGACTGACCTCAGCTCCTCCTCTCCTTTGCACTCAGGGCTTTAATCCTGCACTCCTCTTCCAGGGACACCCCTCATCTCTTTGTGTGCAGGCACACACAAAACTTCTGCTGCAGAGCTTGGTTCTTCTGGAGCTGCCAGAAACCTGCAAGCAAACAGGGTCAGGACTGAACACATCCTGCAGCTCAGCTCAGGCTTCCTGCACAGCTGAGCACCTCTTCCCTTCCCTTCTCCCTCACACACCTGCACATTTTGGTGTTCAGTGTCTGAAACTGCTTTTAGGTGCAGCCTGGGAAAGCAGGAAAAACAGTTCCTCCACAATGGCTTCACACTCTCTGGGACAGGCCCTCCATGCTGGGGAACCAAGGCAGCTCCTGATCCCTGGATCTTCACTCTGCAGGGCTGAAGGCTGTCAGCCCTTTACCAACAGCACTTCTGGGCTGGGGGTGGTGCTCAGGGAATGCCAGCTGGCACTGGGACTAAGAATGGAGCACATCAATCACCTGCACAGCAGGCTGGACAGGTCAGACAGTTTTCTTTCCCAAATAAAAGCAAGAACAGTGATTTAGAGCTGTACCTGTTCTCTGTGTCCTCTCAGATGGGGCTGAGAACAGGCAGAGACCCTCACCTACCCCAGCAGCCATAAGGAATTACTGAGGTCACTGCACAGCTCGTCTGCAGAGAGGTTTAATCTTCCCCCCTTGCCCACCTCTGTCTGTGGGCTGAGCAGAGGGCACCAGCTTTGGGTGGGAGGAACGAACTGGAGACAGCAGAGGAGAGCAGCACAACTCACTGCATCCACACCCTCATTATAATACATTATTCATCCTGAAATGGGGTAATTTAGATGGTGTAAATGTACCAACATGCAGAAGCAGGTCGTGCATTGCCCAGAAACACCATTTAGGGACCATGAAATAGACACCTTGGAATAAAGACACCAAAGAATTCATTTTAAAAATCTTTATGTGAATATAAAAGGATTTTTCCCAAAGAAAAAATAAAACCAAAAGTTTAAAAATTAGTGCAAATTTTCAAGTTCTATGCAACACAGTGTTTACATTTGTTTTAAACAGAAGATGTAGACACCGATACACTGAAAACCTTAACTCCAGCTTTAGGGGAAGGGAAAAAGAAACAAGTAAGAAAATCATTGTACTAGACATTACCAACTCCTAAACAATTGTTTTCATTTTCTAATTTCTAAACTATTTATGGCTACCTAGATAGAACATCAGTATTGCTTATATTACTTATTTCCAAGTAAGTGTATATCATAGAAAATAGAATACCCATATATATATTTTGAATGAACAAAATAATCAGGTGAAAATTTATTTTCAGTGAATGTTTCTTAATCCACTATATAATAAGGTTGTTGTAAAAGAATCTTCTCAAAACTGCTGCCTGACCCATCTTGAGTAAAAGAACCCACGAGTCCATCTTTTGAATTATTGCTATAAAACACTTCTCTTCCATAGTAATTATTCTCATATAAAAAATAATTAACAAATGATATGTCAATCAGAACATATTTTTTGTTTCTTTGGATCTACATTACCCGTTTTACTGGAAACTGGCTAAATTCCTAATAATGCTGTTTAACTTCAGCAGTATTCAGTGATTTCACCTCATATTTGAGTCTGCTCTGAACTGTGCTGATGGGATGGCACAAATTCACCTTTCAGGAGAGCCAGGGGCCTCTCTGTTCCTCCTGCCTCAGCAGTGCTGCATCAAAGGATGGACTGACAGCTTGTGCTGCACACAGCTCAGCTGTAACACAGCAGCTTTTTGTTTTCACATGAATGAAGCAAACATTAAAAATGATCCTGATCTAATGGTCCTTCCTGCACAGGCAGATGAGCTGAAGTGAGTACAGCACCATGGCTTATAATCCAGTATTTATCTCCACACATCAGTTCCTCGTTCACAGGACAGAACCCTGCTTTAACCAGTGGTAGAACAGCTGCTTTTAAACAGGTTCTCAGTCCCAAAGAAACCCTTGAGTGATATTCACAGGCTTCACTCTTAACTGTCAAGTTTGGAAAAGTCTCAAATAAGCAACATTTCATCCAATACCTGAAAACCAGATTCATTTTGGTGCCCCCAACTCGATGACTGGGGATAACTGTGCCCTGAAAAAGGCTGATCCCTGCCTGTAGGTCAGGACTTAAATTCTTCCATCACTAGTCAGAAGACAAACTTCCAATTAAATGATAGGGAGGTTCTTGGTTATTTTTGGTCCCAGGGTCTGCAGTTTTGAGAAGTGTAAGTCAAAGACATTTGCTCCAAGTTTGTCACTATTCAGCACCTGACAGACTACTGACACAGCTCCACTACTGGGAGAAGTACAACAAATCAAGCCTACCAACTACATGAGTATTTGAAGGACATCCATGAAAGTTTCCATGCTGCAAAGAACAAGGGTTAAGAGACCCACTCAACACCATCAGAGACAGCTCCACGTTTCACTAGAACACACCAAATACCAGACTTTAGGAATGGAAGCATCTTGCTAAGACTTCATCTCCTGCTCCACTGCTCACCACCACCTCCCTCCCACCCACAGCACCAGCAGATTAAATATGCAACTGTACCTGAAAAACACCGACTCCACAAACACCACTGCAGCAATAAAAGACCTCAAAACCCACGAGGTAGTCCAAAGAAGCATAGAGTCCTGAAGAACACCACCAAAGACAGCTCTCCACCAGTCATGTGTCTGGCTCATGCCACACTTAGCAGAGACTGGCTTTTAAACAATGCCTTTTGAAGGAGGAAATCTGGTGAATGCCTATTCGTACAGACAGCACTGTAAAACAACCACCACAACTAAGAAGCAACCCTAAGTATCAAAAATGAATGCATGCCTTTTCTCTGGCATTTCATGCAATGCCCAATTAAAAATTTAAGGTGTTGAGGAAGGAAGAAATCAAAGGACAAGCTGTAGTAAGGGGCAGGCAAAATGACACACTATCCAAATGCCACAATTCAAAACCTAAAAATTCTGGGAAGCTGAACCTTGTTCTCAAATTAAAGATGGCCTTAATGGTGAGACAGGTGCATTTTCATTCTCACAGGCAGCTGAATTTTGTATTAGATAGTGGTCTGGGACAGCACCCTCAAATACTTTAAGTGTATTCATTTCATTTTAAGGGCTGCTGCCATTTTATTTTATTTTATTTTATTTTATTTAATTATGGGTATAATGAACTTTTCCTAGACCATTTGCAAAGAACAGACATTAACAGGTTTCCTAAAAATACAATTCCAAACAAGAGTTAAGACATTTGAGAAATAAAGTCACAAGTTTTGTGAAAGACAGCAGCTTACTGCACAGATTTCAGGTATCAACCCTCATTTCATCTTCTATCAAACTATTACAGTTTATGCACTTTTCTCCCTGCCAACAAATAATCTCTGCTGCCAGTAACTGCCAAAGCCATCTCTCATTCCCCTGCCTAGCACAGTTAGTTCAGAATAACCAAGTGAAACTAATTTAAAAAAGAGGAAATGCAATTTCCATGCACAGGGTTGTAGAAATAGGTTGAAATAAATGGGGCTCCTTCCCACCTAATCCCCTTTCTGCATGTAAATGCAGTATACCAATATGCCAGACTTTTAAAATACAGCCCAGACTTTAGAGTTTGTATAATAGTTTTTTTCTCATCCAGGAAAAGACAAGCTTTTTTGGCTTTAGTGAATTCAACATCTTAAAGACAGGTTTACCTCAGTGTATATATGCACCAACTTAAGCTTTGCTTATTTTTTAAATAAACTGAGAAATTCTGCTTCTCACAAAACAAATCCTGTCTTCTATTACATAACAACTGGTACCACATCTTTATTTTTTCTTCAATAAATGCAAGTACAGTCTTGCTTTTAAAATTTTCCTTTCTATTCTAAAAAAGTCTTTTTTTTAAAGATGTTACCAATCTTTTAGATCCATTTTCAGAAAACCTCAGCAAAAATGCCCAATATTGCCAGTCTCCTGAAGTACACCTTTGCATAACATCTTCCCATTATAAAAGTCAACTTTCTAGCCCAAACCCACTTAAATAAACTTTTAAATATAGAGTGCCAAATTCCATATTTACAATATAATCTGAAGGCAAATAGAAATCTTTTAAGTTGTGCTTGTACATGCTGCAGTTATTAAATCTACTTGGAAAACTACGTGCTACCTTCTGGCTGATCCCTTAATGCCTTTCTGACAGGTTCTGATGTAATTCGCAGCTGCCCACCATTCTAACCTCCTCTTTCATCAAGTAGGTAAAGTGGAAGGTATAAAACATTTAAGGACACTTTAGCTTGTGAGTTTTCCTCACGTCCTCGTGTTTAATCAGATGTTGCACCTGGTACTTTAACAGTGAGGTTCCTCCTGGTGTTGGTGACGTGACGCTGCTGCGCCAGGAAGGAGCGGCCGGGCCCGGCCCCGCAGCTGCTGCTGCTGCTGCCCATCAGCCTGGCCTCCATGCCCAGCTTCTGCAGAGTCAGGCTCTGCAAGAGTCAAACAACAACTTAACAGCAACAACAGAAGGAAAAAAATCACCCACCCTGCTCATGCTTACGTGGTATGCACGCAGAATTTTTCCGCTGCGTTTCTTAGGTTAACTAAGATTTAACCGACACAAAAGATGTTTCAGGAAGTGAATTTTGGACTCACCTTGTTGTACCATGCAGTTACAATCAGCTTTTCCTCATAATCACGTAGCTTGGCCATTTTGTATTCATTCTGCAAGGAGACAAATCTCAGTTAAAACACGAATTTGATCTGCATAAACTTGCTGCAGTCCACTGAGGGAAATAAACACAGGCAGCAGAAATGCTTCAATACACAAAATAACTGGAAGGCCTAGAAGTATAAACTAAGATACTTTCATTAAAAACAGAAAGATAAATATCAGCCTGCTTTAAGAAGAGGCTAAACCACACAAGTTGTGGTTAGAAACACAACTGGAACTTGGCAATGTACTCTGAGGGTTTGTGTGGGGAAATGCACAAGAGGTCTGCTGTGTATCAGAAAATATATAAATAATTTAGTGATTTTTCACCTGAAAAGAATGTACCTCCAGTGACTGACTAATTGCTATTATATAATATACTTCCCTAGTACTCATTACATAAAAGAAATGTGAGGCCACAGCATTTATACAGTCAGACCTGAATCATGCTGAGGAGTTCTGTATTTGCTCAGGCAACTATTCCAGCTAGTCCCATCAATACTGCTGTGAAACTCAATGCATTTCCCCAATTTTTTTGGTATTTGGACTACTGTCAACAATGCTTTCAGAATTTTAGCCAAGCAGATTTTATTGAATCACTAGGAAACAATATCTTGAATGCCTAGTATCAGAGCATATTAGCAGTTATTATTAAATATGTAATTTTTTTACCTCTAGTGCTTCAATTCTTTTGTCTTTTTCCAGTATCTGTTTTCTGAGCAACATAATTTCTGCTGATGCTGGATTTAGCTTGGGGTCTAAGGTTTTTATCACCTGGACAAGGCAAAACAAGAGCATTACAAGTCAGTTTGATTCTCAACTGCTCTGCATCTCATCTGCAGGAATGTGAGAACAGGCTGGGCACTGTCAGGCTGTTACACTGGACAACTGAGAGCAAAGGGGACAAAGGAATCCTTACTGCACCTCATGCTCAGCCTAAACCCTATTTATTCTCTCAGACTTAACTGACTGCAGTTGAACAATCTGACTAAAAATGCAACTTGTAGCTACTGCTTTTAATTGGGAGGTGGGGACACACACACAATCTGCTTAACCATTTATGAGGGAGGAATGCATATGTTCAGAAACATGCCACTCACATTCCTTGCTTTTTCAAGGTACATTTTATATCTTTCTTCCATTGCTTTCATATCCTCATCCTTTTTTCGTAAAGCTGCTTCCAGCTCTCCAATCTTCTGGGCTGTTTACAGAAATCATCAACAAAGACATAAAATAAAAACAGACATGGTACTTTCAGCGCTTCTGTGTTCTCTTGAGTTCACCATCCCTCAAATAGAGAATGATGTAGAAGGTAGAAGTTTAAGTTTAGAAGGTTTAAGTTCTTAATTTTGTTTCAGCTGTCCCATCTGACCCTGAAATCCCTGAATTTTGCAGAGCACTGTTCACCAAAGCTCATTCCCCCAGGATCCTCTCCCTGCTCACCACCCTACAGAAAACCCCTCCACACCCCCCAGTTCAGATTTAAAGCTAAGCTGCAGCAGAAAGCCTCATCCAGACAAGTATCCCATAGTCCAGTGGATACAGAAATCATTTCAGAAGAAACTTAACATAGGTCTTATTACAAAAATACAAAAAAACCCCTCACAAAACAACTCACGGTTCTGACTGTCATCAGGCTGGAGCTCTGCAAGGTCAGCCTCTTTCTTCTGTAACTCATCATGAACCTCATTCAACTTTTCCCTGTGAATGAAAAGGATTAAGCTCACAAATAATTCCAGGTTTAACAGCTGGAAGCTTAAACTTCTTGACAGAAGTATTTAAATAACTATTTTAAGCTCTAGCAATTTTTCAGGGTTTGATTAGAAATATTAATATCATAAAAGTTGTGACTTCTGAATTGATACTCCTTTAGTTAAAACCAGGAAAATGAACAATTAAGGCTTTCCAGTATCATCTTAGCAAGAAATCTGCTGAAAAGACTGGAAATATTTCAGAAGAGTGGAATACACTTTGAGTGATGGTTTTAGCAGTCTGTTGTAGAATCAGAACAGTTAAAATGCTGGTGGTGATGAAGAGACAGTGAAGTGGTACTGGTACTACAAGATCATCATGGTCAGAGGAAACAAAACTGCAGCACCAATATTTAACTCACAATGCATGATTCTCAGATCAGTGCCTTAGAAAAACAAGACATCCCTACCAAGATTTAAGCAGTTCCTGTGCTCTATTTAGTATAAATAGGCTATTGTGGATGCATGTGCCTTACTTACATGTGTGCTGCCAGTTTCTGCTTCAGGTTGCTGGACTGTGAAAGGACAGAGTTAAAATTCAGTTGTATTTCAGTATTTCATACCATGCAATACTCAAGTGCTCTTACAAATCAGCCAAGAATGCTTAGCACAACTAAATAAGCCAAAGCAAATAAATCCATTGAATGATAAAACCAGGGACTTTTAAAGTAAAGTAGAAGGGTAACAGTTCCATAGAAGGAATCACATAAAATATGAGCTTTTCAACTGAACTGCAGTTGATATGGAGGTATTTCTCAGATAAACTGAAAAATAAGATTGATATCTAAACAAAGCACTTGATGCTACACTGGAGGTCTTTAAACACAACTGGCAAAATGTTTTACTTACTCCTTCAGTCTTGGATCCCTGCTCCTGTAAAGTCTTTTGCAGATCTTCAATCTGCTGCTGTAATCCTCCAATACGCTCTTCATTGAGCCTTTCAGGAGGAAAACACAGTTATTGCCCATCTAAATACTTCACAGACAGATTTTTCTGTTTCATCAGGTTTCCAGGCCTACCCAGCAAGACTTAAGCCACAAATAAACTGATTTCAAATACTTTTAGCTTGACTGGAACTTCTGCTGAAACAAACTCATGGAGCTTTACTGAACATTATATAATGAAATTCCTGTAGTCATTTTAAGTTTTAAGAAAATACAACTATCAAAATTTTTCCTATTCTAGTAAAATGTTTTAGCATTCACTGATAGAGAATTCATGTTCTAACAGTCTGAAGTTCTAGAAATAGAGTTCACATCCATTCTTGGTCTACCAAGAATCACTCAGAGCGAAGAGTGTCCAGTAAGCAACCCTTCCTTCAGGGTAGGGAACACTCAGATCTACCACGTTTAAACCACTTTGCTTCTTCCTTGCTTCATAATCCTTCATTTATGATGACACTGGTGAAAGAAAAGGTTCCTACACTACAGATGCAAGGCACAGGTCACTCTGATCCCTTTTTGTTGTATTTTAAGATGCAGTTTCTCCCATCACCTTTTCTCGGTTTCCAGCTCGTTCACTGCCCTGTGCTTCTGCTCCAGCTGTTCCTGGAGCTCTGCAATCCTTTCATTTTCTGACCCTTCCTGTTTCAGCAGGAGCATCTTATTTTCATGCTGCAGCCGAATAAACATTTCTCTGAATCAAAAACAACAAAAAAAAAGTCACTGTTAATTAAGAAGGTGACTAAGAGGAGGAAGTAATAGTCCTGTTCACTTCCCCAACCTTACAATGAGCCAAGTAGGTTGCACTTAATGTTACAATTGGGTAACAATGCAGTTTGTTATTAAAAGGTAACTTTAAATGTTTGAATACTTTAAGAGATATGAGCAGAGTTTTAAATTGTCACTCCAAACCTAGATTTATGTACAGCAACCTGATATGGTTTTAAGAAAAAAAGCAAAGTAATTTTAGTATGGGGAAGTAAAATTATTACCACCTCTATGGGGGCAAAGCAAGGAGTGGGATAGAGAATCACATTGATGAAAATACTGAACTTTCAGAGGCATTGTCATGCCCCCTCTATGAACATCCCAAACAACTCCAACCTTTGGCTCTTACCTATATTCCACTGGCAGAATTTCAGCAGCAAGATTCTCATGGCTTTTAAAACCAGATTCACCTGAAATCACACGAGGGGTTTCACTTAGCACACTTAGAGAAACCTCTAATCCAAACAGAAGAGCCTCTGAAGATGAAGCAGTACCTGTTTGACTCAGGTGATCCTGCTGCATCTGTGCACACCGGAGCTCCTCATTTGTCTCCCTTAATGCATCACACTGCACTATCAGTCTCTAACAAAACACATTTGAGGTGGGATTAGGTCAGGCTGCACCACTTTGAAGACCAAGTAACATTAATCAGAAGTAATAATGACACATGCATATTTCAGGTTGGTCTTGATGATCTTGGAGATCTTTTCCAACCTTCATGATCTGATGATTCTATATTATGTTTTATATGTGAACACACACAGGGCACTAAACTTCATTTTTATGGTGGCTACTACTTCCAGGAAGGCTCTCCTCAAGCAGAGGATCTGAGAGAGATTTAGGTGCTCAAATAAACTCTTCAAGGGACTTACCTCCTTTTCTTTTATTAAAGCCTCATGTTTTTCTTCAAGTCGCTTCATTTCAAATGCCAGCTTATCAGCTCTTTTGGATTCCTCAGACAGTTTGTTATGAAGCTCCTGGACCTTTACATAAAAGCAGTATTTAGCACAGGAATGTTACAAGATGCTACTTTAAAAAGCTACATTAAAATTGTCCCTCCTGCCCAGTTCAGCAAAAATAAAACAGTTGGTTCCTCAAGCTTAGGGAAGCAGAGAAGGGATAGGGGGCTGTGTGTTTTGGGGGGGTTATATTGATTTTTGGTTGGTTGGGTTTGGGTTTTTTTGTATTTAACTCATTTTCATGAAGAGTGGTTAGAATACAAGAATATAAGAATGTGGTGACAGGACAGGGGAAATGGGTTCAAATTGAAAGAGAAAAGGTTTAGAAAGAGAAAAGGTATTAGGAAAAAATTCTTTCCTGTGAGGGTGGTGAGGCCCTGGCACAAATTGCCAAGGGAAGTTGTGTGTGTTCCACCCTGGGAAAGGGTTCAAGCTCAGCTTGGATGGGGCTTGGAGCAATCTGGGATAGTGGAAGGAGTCCCTGTCCACGGCAGTGAAATGAGATCATCTTCAAGGTCCCCTTCCAAGCCAAACCATTCTATGATTCCTTACAAATGATCTCAGTGACAGCTGAACAACCTCTCCCAGGCACCTCAGTCAGAGTAAAGAAGAAAAGCCTGCAGACTATGGACTCTCACATCAGTTGAAAGGGCAACTACAGTTAAGCTTGTAGGTTTGACAAACAGAGAAAAACCCACACAGGAATGGCAGGGTCTGAAGGAGTTTTCACACCTCCGAAATTCTCGAAGGACAATGCAGGGTTTTTAAGATGTTCCCAGCTACCTGGGGGAAAATGAACTTTTCAAACACACATGGAGCACTACCTGTCTTTTGTAGGTTTCCAGCTGGGCTCGTGCTGCATTGGCTTTCCTGAGCTCATCCTCCAGACTGACAGTGTTGTGCATGTACATCATGTTGGTCTCCTGCAGGGACTTCACCTGCCTGCGGAAGTCGTTCAGGTCCTGCAGCTTCTTCCGATACACTTCCACCGTGGACTCCAGCTTGCTTGCCTTGTCTGCAGTGGCCCTTGAGGTAGAAACAGCAGTCAGAAGGGAAGTTACAAAACTCAAACTCTGCTGACACACAGTTTTCAAAGAGAGATGTGACATGCTTAGCAGCAGCTTCATTTCACCGCTTTGTTTTTAAATGTATAATCGGCACAAACTTGTTTATAAAACCTGAAATCAGCCAGCCTTCAAGTGAGACTGTCAGTCTCGTGCCAAAAATATGAGCAGGGGTTAGTGGGTCAGATATCCCTGAGGAATTCTGTGGCACCACAACATCCTGTGCTAGACAGTCACCTCAGAATACTGGTACCTGGTATGCTCTCACTGGGGACTGTACAGAATTAGAACACAACTGCTCTGTGAAAATGATCACTGGCAGATACGACTGAGAACTGTCAGCTGATCGTTAAAAAAAATCTATATGGTAAGAAAACGTTGGGACCATAATTTCAAAACTAATTTTAATATCAGTGTTTATTATCTGCATTCATATCTCAGCAGAAGCTGGTACAAGTAAATAATGGAAAAAATTTATAGCTAGAATTTGTTTCAGATGTTATTTAAGAACCACTAAGTTAAACACCTGAAACCACTTTTCTTTCCATCTTTTATTCATATTATTTTATGAATAGCAGATCTCCTTTCACAATACAATTTATTTTGGATATTTCTTGGGTGGTCTGGTATTTAATACTGTTTACACAAGCTGGAATGTTACATTAAATTCTCATGAAGGTTACTGTGTGTTTCATCTTCGTTTTGTTAAAGAGCTCAGTAACCTAAATCTGGCCTAGAATGCTGACACCAGAAGTTAGGTTAAAATTCTAGCTGTATATATGCTTTTCTACATGAGAACTTCCACTTTCTGTCCCACATGAAGAAGCTCAAGTTCTGTAATCATTCTGCTTCACAGACAAATTCCATGTGTTATTCTTGTCAAAAAATGGAGCCTTTCCCTGAAAGCCTGCACTTCACCTCTGCTTTGCCAAAGAGCTCATTCAGGTAAGATCTCCAGAAGTAACACCTCAAAAAAAAAAAACCTTGCTAAATACA
The DNA here is from genome assembly GCA_013401135.1 of Cettia cetti. Taxonomy (NCBI): domain Eukaryota; kingdom Metazoa; phylum Chordata; class Aves; order Passeriformes; family Sylviidae; genus Cettia; species Cettia cetti. The sequence continues at coordinate 89,022 of VZUI01039616.1, forward strand.
AATCCTTGGATTTAGCCAACAAATCCTAATATGTGTATGTGTAGCTCTCCCTGCTACATACCTAAGAATGTCATTTTCATCCTTCAAAGCTCTCGATTCTTCTGCCAGAGAGGTCAGTTCATTGTTTCTATGTTGCAGCTCAATCAATTGCTTTTCCAGGTCTTCACAATGGACACGATAATCATCTTTTGCAGCTTCAAGCCTACCAGATCAAAACCAGCACCTTTGTTAGGAACTCATCATTATTGCAGTTTTGTTTAGTACTAGAATTACTAAAAAGAAGTAAGATAAAAGGAAAGATACTGATTTAAGTAGCTGGGAAAATGTTACCATAAACATGGACCATTTTGCTGTCTGCCTGTTAAATCATAATGGATTGCACACTGCAAATTTATCACATCAGGATCAAGGAATCACATGAAAAGAGATTTTGTTTCCCAGTGTGGATCACAGAGAGAGACTAATACGTGAAATAAACCAGTAAAGACATGGTGGCATTGGGGGGGGTTTAGGGTTTGATTTTTGACACACAAATCAGCACTCATTTTTCTGCCTTCCATCAGCTTTTGGAAGTATTAGAGGGCTATACCAATTACAAACTGATATTTTTTACTACAAGTAACAGATCCTTTTTCTGTCTTTAAAATATGCCTATACAGCACTAGACAGCTTTTAATGCAAAAGAAACTGACATGGAAAAGCCCCAAAGAGCACCAGAAATTTCCAGAGTACATTAGACAAGTGAGAGATTTTGGGGAGAAATAATTTCACACCTGAAGTTTTCTTCCTGTAATTGTTCCAGCTGCAACTGTGCACTAAAATACTTTTTTGCAACCACAGTATTTGGATCATCAAGAGAGTCGTCTAATTGCTCTAGTCTGTCATTCATAATCTCATTTTCGGACATCAAGCTGTTTTTCTCATCCTGGAGGGCAGCCACCTAGCACAGATAAAACAGCACAAACACTGTAAGACCTGTCCAAAGAACTGAAGCAAGACAGGAATACATCACCAAATTAGTTGATGAAAAAGGCTGAGCGTTTAGAAGTTTTAGAATGTAGTTTACAGAGCACACTTGAGCATACAGATGCTTTAGTGTATGACAGTTATGAAGCACTAAAGGCAAAGTCCCTCTAAATAAAAAGACAAATTTCTGTAACTGAAACCACGGTAAAAAGGCAGACAAAGTGATATGGAGAGAAACTGCAACTTCCACTAAAAACACCGTGGACGCCGTACAAAAACCTCTGAGTGTTGCTGCAGGAAGTGTCCCTCCTGCCTGTACTGGACAAGCAGAAGCAGCAGGGTGGGCCAGCAGCCCCGGCTGCCGGGCTCAGCGGGGAATGGCAGCGGGAAGCGGGGCGGGCCGAAGCGCACACGCACGGACAGCCGGGCCAGCCTCAGGGGAGCATGCAGCCCTGGCAGCACACACACGGCTACCCGGTGTCACAGCTAAGCACAGGGGCTACCACACTTCACTGCCAGGAGCCAGCTTCACAGCCAGAAGGATTAGGAGGATAGAACCTTTAAAGTTTGTCTAGTGAAAGCTGCTGTGTTAATTTTAACGTCCTGTCGAACATAGGAGCACGCAGCGTGTGTTAGTCGACTGCATTTAAACAGGGACAATATGCTTTTTGGGTTATGTTTTCCTGAATTATAAAGTAAACCTACCTTTCTTATACTCTTGGAAAATATCAAGGAAGACTGAGACCTTACAAGTGAATTTATTAAGAATTAGTTTAAATGAGAAGCGTCAAGTCAAATTACGGCTTCAAATAAATTAAATAAAACATATCATGATGACATTATTAAACAGATATAATCTACAGTATGCAGTATTAAGAAACAATTCATTTGTGATCTTAATTTAAAAATCTATCAGTCAAACAGATGTAAAAGTCAAACACTAATTAATCTGCCACTTCAATAGGTGCTGGCTTTCGAGGTTCACTCCTTTTATGTACCAAATGTCATTTACTATTTACATGCACACCTGTGAGTAGAGAGCACATCTGAGCCTTGCTCAGCCACTCTTTAAGCACGCACAACATTTGAACTCTTAGAATAATCCTGAAACATCACTCATCTCAGGCTTAAAAAAACTAGAAATCAAACTATGACACAACTCAGAACAAGTTTTACATCTTTTCTCAGTTGCTTTCTGGTAGCCTTCTCTTCTTTTTTTATCATTTCAACGTAGCAGAAGTGGTGTCACGGTCAACAGAAATTATGATGAGAGGTTTTACAGACACATCACAGTATTACAGAGCTGTGGTGTCATTAACTCCTCTGTTTATGTTCAGCAGTGCCTTTCCCTTGAAGACCTTTCACCTGTGCCATGCCACATTATGAGCAACTGGCTCTGTATCACCTATGATTAATTAATGGAGAATTCTGGAAGAAAAGCCAGGGAAAACAGGAGAACACCTGGGACTTCTTCTGCAGATTCTTCTCACAAGCATTTTTAGGCCTTTGCTTTTACTAGGAAGCCTTACTACTGCCTCAAGAAAAAAAGAAAATTAAATATCAATTCAATTATAGCAGTAGTTTCCTGAGCATGGCAAGTAGCTCTGAGCTGCTTTAGACACAAGAATTCTGCTTTTTCAGTTGTCATTGTCAGTAAGAAATGTAAAACTGGCCTCTGCTTTTGTGGGTGTTCATTTCCAGAGGCTCACACTGCCAGCACAGCCCTCTGGCTCCTACAAGAAGATGCCACCCAAATGTTCTCTTTGTGCAGAGCCAAATCTGACATGAATTGCCTTCCCAGATAAAACTCTATTCTCAGATTATAGTGCCATAAGAGAAGGGCTAGTAAGTGATTTTTTTCTTTAAAGTGTTGATTGAAATGCAAATTTCTTTTTATTGTCATGAAGTCTCCTCTCCTTTCTCTCAAGAGTGACTTGATTAACTGCTATATCCATTAAAAACAAAAATAGGCCTATTATTAGTGTTGTTTGAAAATGCCAGCAAGGATCTATTAGTTTTCATTATTTTTATCTGGAGATCTCCTCCATGTTGCAATTGCATATGAGAAAAAGTTAGCAAGTTTTAGATAAATTACACATTTTTGTCATTCATCAACTCCTATTGAAACAGCATAATTTTCCTCTGATTAAATCTAATTACTGTTTATGACTTGAACTGGATTTTTTGGACACAGTCCAAAAGACTAGAGGACTAAGCATGAAAAGGGCAATTTTTAAAACCATGATAACGTTTTAACACTACCTGCTACCAAGGGTAAACATTTAGCTAAGACAAAGAACCTTTGAGATAAGCTGGCACAGGACCTCAGCTTACACTTCCATCAGAAAACTCTTCCCACTAATTGCATTTTGGAGCACAGAATAATTGCTTTTCCCCCAAAAGCAGCTACAAATTCTCACAAAAAATTAAAACAATGCATAATGCACTTTGCCCTTCAGAATTTCTGCATCTTAAAAGCAGCACCACTACATATTAAAGAAATAAACAACTGACTGCTTCTTACCTGCAAATCCAGTTCTTGACATCTCTGTGCCAACTCCTCTTTTTCTGCTATTGCTTCCTGAAGGTCTTCCAAGGCTTTTTTAAGCTTTCAAAACACAAAGCAATCAATCACTATAGCCCATATCCAAAATACTCAGTTACAGCTGCTAAAATGCTTCTATTGCTTACACCTATTGTTTAAGTTGGCTGTTGGGTGCACACCTTGACATCCAATGAATATTCTGCTAGATCAGGATTCCTGCTCACTTCACCTGCTTTCTAAATGATTATCACACTTAGTAAATTATTGAAACACAACAACTTCGGCTAAAGGCATAACAAAACACAGGAACGTGCTGTCACCATTTCCAAATCCCTTTAAAGGCAAGTTCATTTTATGTGCAACACCTTGCAGTGCTCAGATTATCAGGAATTTTCACAATCCCTTAAAAGTAACCTGAAGTACTCAGCCTAACTAGGCTGAGCCTCGATGCACCCCTACCCCTCCCTGCCACGTAGGTTTGCACTGACCAGGTTCACCCCATGCAGGAAGATGACACAGCAGTCACTGGTCACTGTGGGGTTTTTAAAGAAGCTATTAACACTTAAGTTTTCAGTTAATTAGCACTGAAAATCAGTATTACTTCATTTAAGGGATGGCAGATACCAACTTTTGTTCAGGCCTGATCTACAACAGCAACACAGATCAGGCAGTTACCTGCTGTTCCAGTTCACTTGATGCATCACATGGGGAAGGAGTTGTTACTTCCTTGCTCATGAGCTCCAGAAAGAAGCACAAGAAAAAGGTTAAATTAGAGGTTACAGATCTGTAAATTCAATGTCCACTGAGTACCAACTGTGTTTTCCATTGTGTTATTGCATCCCTTCAATATACCTAAACACATTATTAATGTTCCTCCTCATCTCATGGCTGGTAAAAGATTTAAACATATCTACAGTAAGATGATATTTTACCTCTCTCCTCTCAAAATGAATTAAGTTTGCAGTAACATTGTATTGGATAAATGTGTGATTTGTTGAAGGTATTGCCACCCCCTAGTCAGTCAAACTGGAATGAAGCAGAAGACAGGATTTCACTCCATTAATTTAACAGTTATCACACTTCTTTGTGTCCCAATAACTGCCACACAACGAGAACATTACTTCTCCGACACAAAGATGTACAGTGTGCATTTATCAACAATTAAAGGGCTTTACTCATCACTCAGAAATTACTGAATTATTTCTAGACCACCTTATAGAAAGTTTAATTAGTCAGAAGACAACAAACACAAGCTTTATGGATTTATTTCTACCAATAGGACACAGCTTTAAAGACTATTCAGTCAATTTAAATCTAAATTATAAAGCTTATTACCAGCTCCACTGTTACCTTGATGAGGGTGCAATTACACACCACCTTCTCTTCACAGTCAGTATTTAGATTTAGTCTCTCCACACTCTGCTTCACAGTCCTGAAGCTCTCAAAAGCCAGTGACTGCAGAGCTAAGCTGGGAGATGGATCACTAAGATGATCCAACCAAGAACAAATTAAGACAGGAGGAGGAGCACACCATGACAAAAATAGAAGAGATGCAGCTGCAAGCTTGTAAGTCAGAGGCTGGAATGGTCTGTCAGGACAATGCAACCTCACAAACAATCAGCTTAACCCTGGGACCAAGACTACAGCACTGGGACACAATTTCAGAATCTAACTCCAGTATTATCAGTGGTTGACAACTGTATCCATTTCTTGTGTGGAACAAAAAAAATCTTAAGCATTTGTTGTATGTTTGGGCACCACGAGTCTAAAACAAAAACCTTTTGGCTGGGGTTTGAGGTCTCTTGGTCCCAAACCTCCCAAATAACTTAGGAAAGTACTTATACTCCTCCCTGAACTTTGCTTGGATGAAAGAATTCACAAAGGTCAACAAAAAGGTATTTGGACTTCTCAACTGACAGCATCAGGCTATGAACTGTTACCTACCTCTTGAATGGCAGTCATGACAACGTGCTGAACAGACTCCTCAAGGGTCATGATATTCTGTATGTGCTCTGTGAAAAAGGATTTGTAATGACTCATGACAGTGGTCATCTCAGTGGTTTGAGTAGTATGATAAACTGTTTGCTGAAAGATCCAGAAGAAACTATTATCCATAAAGCTCCCTCAAAACAAGCAGAGGTCTCTTTATATGGAGGAGTACCATTAATCACCATCATTATTATCCAGTAATATGGCAGATAAGCACTAAATATTATAAACTTTTAACTGGACAAATTTATACTCTGCCTAAGGAGAGATGCCATCAGAGCATGGAGGATTAGTTCTTGTAACAGGAGAGAAAACAACCAATTCAGTCTTGAGCCTCTACAGACAGAGAATCAGTTTCTAATTCAATTTAATTTTGCTATATTTGCATTTGAATAGTAAGTTCTAGGTCTTAGTACATATTTTAACAATATTAATAAACCATACAGACTTCAGACTATATTTTTAAACTTACTCTGAACAAAGATTTGAGTTTTGTTCACAGACATTTCCCAAGGAATTTCTGCTTTTAAGTGAACTCCAGTTTCAAAACAGGCATTCAGCAAATTAACAATGTTGATGAATAAGAAAGTTTCTACATCTTTTCCACCTTAACAATCACCTGAGGCAGTCTGCTGTTTGCTGAGCAGCTTAAGGTAGTGCCTACCTTGTTTCCTCTCACAGTTGACTGCACAACCTAAAATGAGCTGCAGGAGCCTGCCCAGTTCAGTGGGATCCGAGTTCTCAGATATCCGGGTCAAGTCTGGAATAAGCTCTTCTGCAATCTGCTGACCCAGGAACTGAAAAAAAAATTAAAAATTATGAGAAAAAGTAGACTCCCACTTATGTACAATGTGAAAATCTGGTATCATGTAAGAAATCTGGACTCAGTGAGGCAGCCAGAGAAAATGCCCTAGAGGTTTGTTAGCAGGTTTAGTTAACTGAGCACTTCTACAAGAAAACATGACAATAGTAAAAGTTACTGGGTCAGTTCTCAAAAGCATTTATTTTGCCAATGTAATAAAAGAAGGAATTAATAACACTTCCACATGGTGTTGCTTCCAAATCCTTCAAAAAGCTCCTCATAAGCTTAAAGAAATTCTGCTTCTGAGCCTGCCAGAGATGCTCAGACCTGGCACCTCAGGGCCTGGCTCTTGGTGTTACAGCTCAGGCCAGGTGAGACCAAGAAGCCACAACAAGACCTGGCAAGTTTTCTAGACCATACCCATTACATAACTGTCATCACATCAATAAAAAATTCAGCAATTTTTGATATTTTAACTTAAAATACAGCAGCCTTTTATGACTACTGTACTTATCCCTGCATGAGACAGAACAAACTAATACTTTCTGTGTCCAGAAGGATTCCTACCTTGGCTCCCAGCTTCCAACTGAATATCATAAAACCTACACTGGGGTTGCTGAGTCTGTTCTGTTGTGTACAAAAGGATTGAAACTTCTCTAGACAAGAGCAAACATGAACACACACACTAAAGTCAACAGGATTCTGCAGAGCAGTCCTTTCAACATTCACCTGGGCAGAGACACGGTTCCCAGTTCATACTCCAGGAGCCTTATCTAAAAGACACCTGCTCAAATTAATTTCATTTTCACTCAGACCTCACACTTAACAGATAATTATCATACACCTTCTGCCTAAAGGTTCTCAAAACAAATTACAGCTTTTTTTAATACTTGGCAAAGTCAAGGGGAGCAATAATCATTGTGTTTCACGATGAGAACAACAACAATAAATTGTTTTTTCCATACCTCATGATAGTAGTCCATAATTCCTTGTAGTATCTTCTTCAAATTACTGGACTAGTTGTTGTACATGAAAGACGAGATTACAATTTTATTAAAAATTTTACTTTATTAAATTGAATAATAATTTCTAATAAAATGATTACAAGGCAGCTCTATGAGAAGACATAGGAAGAGAAATATCACAGCAGAAAATCCCCACCCAACAATGCTGGAAGGCACTTAAACTATCAACAGACAGTTCAAGCTCATTTAAAATGTCCTTGAAAAGCTTGAGCTTAATTCTGTAGGTTTTGGACTGCCAGATCTCAGGACAGCCACAACATCCAACCCACAAACTTCAGTACCCTCAGTTTCAAATACCTTTATTCTCCAGTTGTCACCAACATCTTCTTTGATGCGACTGAGCCAAGATGCATCAAACCAGGCAACATCTCTGAAATAAAATTGAATGATTAATCAATCAGCACAGACTGAAATAAATAAGACAGTAAATTCCCAGCAATAAATCATCTGATCTTGAACTCCAGTGTCTAATGAGGCATGAATTTCTGGAGATTGCAAGGTAAACTTAAGTCACAGGAAATTTCCATCCTGCTGGCTGCATTAAGGCAAATTCCAGGGCTGGGAGAATTTCCCTGTGTGTCTGAGCCAGCTATGGATGCAGCACAAGGATGTGGAGGCCTCTGTCATGTTGAATTTGTATACCTGATAAAGTAATCATAATTAGGTAAAGAAACATCTTTTTTTTTGACTAGTGCTAAGGTTATGTTTGGTATCTATTCCTGTAAGCTGGACTAACTAACATTTACTCCAATTTGTCAAAGACATTTACTAAGAAAACACTTTAAACTACTGGCATTTTGTAGATTTTGTATGTCTCTGGTTCCCCTGGGCAGAAGGGGATTCAGTTTGCCAGCATAAACAAGGATGAATTGCTGAGGGAGGTGTTTACACACACTCAGCTGCCAAGCAGTACAATCAGAGCATATTTAACAATATTTAACTTTGACAGTGCACTGTTTATTCACTGGTCTCAAAGCACCTAATAAAGGACAATCATTATCCCCACTTGCACACGAACCAATTTGGTTTTAAGAAGTTTGCCCAAAGCATGTGGCTGCCTAATACCCAAAATATATGAGAAGCAACCTTCAGCAAACCCTAAATCAATTTTTGCCATGTTCAGAAAAAGGGTGAGCCCTGTCTTCAAAAAGTACATTTAAAATCTTTACTAACAGACAGGAGTGTTTCTGAGCTCATTTTTGGGGGGGGGGAGGGGGGGGGTGTGGATTGTGATGGTGTTGAAGTAATTTCCTAGTAATTACAAAATGATACTTTGAACCTGAGATAGTAATGCAGACTTCAATTATCTGGGCCAACAATAACAATAAAATTGCAGTGGTGACTTGTAGCATGATACTCTTTCAAAAAAAGACTTGCATTACAACCCTCTATGCAAATTTCAAACCTAGTCTATCACTCAGACCACCAATCTTCATCACACCAATAGAACAGCAAATCAAAAGTAAAGTAATCCCTAACTATTAACTGAAAGCAAAGATTTACAGTTCTTGTCTTCCACACAAATAGTAAGTTGTCCTTTAAAACCTAGAACTTAAATCTAAATTAATTGAGCAACCTCAGGAGGAAAAGAACACAAAGCCATGCTTTTGGAATCTTTAGTTTCTCATTCCAAAGAGAAATGTATTGCCTGAAGCATGGAAATAGTGCTGATGGGAAAAGTGAAAAAGATAATGTCATCCTTGCCCAATTATCCCCAAGTATGAATTTAATACTGCAGTATTTGTATATCTTCTCATCACCTTTTCCACCATGTCATTAATCAACTATTACATCATCCCCAAAACAGCACTACAAAGGTATAACCTATTCTCTGTTATAAACTGTCCACTCTGAATTTATGCCTACTTTAAAAGCAACAACATCTGTCAAACACAAAAAGCTCAGGCAATTGAATCCCTCTTCTTTCAGCTGAAGAATCAACTTACATTTGGTGAAGCACCTGAGCCATGGCAACCCCGTTAGTCAAGTCCTGGACATCTCTGCAGGGTGCAGCTGTATTGAACGTCTGTAGCTAAAACAGGGGAAAACAACTGGGTTTAGTTCAGTAGACAATAAATTAGCTGCCATCTTCCTTCTCCCCTTTCAGGCACAAACATTTATTTAGCAAGATGTCTTTCTACTTGAAATCCTTTTTGAACCACACAGACTTCAAGCCAACCCAATTATCTCAACACTTGTGACTGTTATGACTGCTGGCTTAAAAAGTTGGTACGAACACCCACACTGTTTTTTCATGCTAGGCCTTCTATTGTAAAGCAGATAATGGACAGATAACTTGGGAGACTAAACTCATATTTATCTAGCCTTTGAATTATGCTGCAGTGCTTTGTTCTGGACACAACCACCAAAACAAAAAATAACATCAGAATAAGGTGTGAAAGTTGATGGAGAAAAAGAAATTCCAGTCTTTAACTACAAAAACTTAGTAACAGAAATACAATGGGATTATTTCAATGTTAAAATGTTTCGCTATTTTAAATATTGTGGGATTTTTTTTCAAACCATCTCCAAGCTTATAGCTAAAATTTTGACAGAATTAGCTGTATATGTAGAATAGCAATATTTAATTCCTCCACAGACAATCAGCTCAGAATTAATTATTCTAGATGAGAGAGCCATTTGCATACACGTCAGTTCATCAGTTACTCAGGAAAATAAGAGCCACCTTCACCACAATAAACAAAACAAAGTTCATTATTAGTACTACTAGAAGATAGAACAGAATGGGAGAAGTACAAATCCTTATAAACCCTGTCCACTGCAGAAACTGACTTCTTAAACTCACTGCATTTGCAAAGTCCAAAATTACCTCTTCCCCTGCAAGAGAGCTTTCCCAAACACCCTGTGCAGCACAAGCTTCTTCAGAACTTCTGGTAAATCACCTTGTGTTTGGGAAATGGAGCTACATGGACCAGAGTGATGGAAAAGCAAGTTTCCAGCTGTGAGAATCTGAGGCAGTTTTTGTCCACTCTGTGTTCATAAAGAGTGACCATAATTCTGATTACTTGTTTGCTTCCTTCAAAGAGTCCAATCAAGCCAAGAGAAAAATATGCAGAGCAAAGTGGGGTGGTTTTTTTTTTTTTTTTGTTTGTTTGTTTTTTAATTCAAAAAGTGGGTTTAAATCCTGTCTTACAGGAAGTGAGAAGTCAGTAATCCCTCCTAGGTTACATAAAAGATTAAGTGGAACACCACAGCCAAAAGCTGCTATGCCTGACAGCACTGGCTTCTACTACTCCAGCAGCCCCAGCACAAGCACGGGCATGCAAGTTCACATTCCAGGCTGAGCTTCCCAAATCCAGAGTTTTCTGGCACAATATTGTGATGCTGCCATCTGGATAGACCCCTCATAAAGCAAGGAAATTGCTATGCACAGGTGCAACCCTTTCACCTGAGCCTGTTAGAGCAGCTAAACAAAGCCTTACAAAACCCTGACATGCAAAACTGCTTTATGCATGATCTCCCAGAATAGAAACAGCTAATTAAAATTAAGTTAAAAAACTGACAGTCTACATTTCTCTATGTATTTAAAAGTCACATGAGGACTTAGAAATAATGAGAGAGTAGAAGTATTAATTATGGGTTCTCCAAACCTCATGGCAGCCCAATCATTTCATCAAAACAGATTTTTACTGTTCTTGCAAAATCAATAAAAACGGCAAGCGAGGGGAGGAGGTTGGAAAAAGAAGCCACAGACTTCAGGACTGTAGTAATGCTCTTTTTTTCCCTAATTTTTTCAGTTTCACTAAATAAAGCTCCAAGGATATGCTGCTACTCAGACTGAAAACCATTTTGTGAATTCCACCCTAAATGCACTCTGCCACTTGCTGCTACAGCAGAAGTTCTCCTCTCAGACACAGAGCTATTATGCTCCCAATACACAGCTGAAAAGTTAATTTTGTAGCTCTACCACCAAACATTTGCAGATGAAACACAACTGTTGAGAGCATCCAGCAGAAATCAGCCCATCCTCCTGGGGAAGGTGTGTCCTCAGTTTCCCCTGACAATGAGGGGCTGAGTTTCTCCATTTCATACCCAGATTATACACGAGGGACAGAGGTTTTATATAAAATCAAAGAGATTTTAAAATAAAAATAAACATTCTCATGCTGAAACCAAGCATATTAATAGAGTAAGTCAGCCACTGGACAGAATGAACATCACCAATGGTGCCAGTCCCAAGCAGTGCATTTATTGTGGAAAATGCTTCCAATTTAAGATTTTGCCATAAATCCAGTCCCTGGTTTGGAGGCTAAGGCAGTAAAGCACTGAAAAAAATCAATTAACTTTTCCTTTACACAGAGGAAAAATAACTAACTTAGAAAACTGTTTCTGTTGCAGCTTTTGAGTTCCAGCTTAGCAGGTATTACCTAGAGTAAACTTTTCATGAATACTCATCAACATTACCCCTATAATTCACTTTAGCTGCTTTATGTTTTTTCCTGTAAAATCCTCAAAACTTTAAATTCAATGACACCTGGGCTGCAGAGGCAATGGTTAACATTTATTATTTGAATCTCCTCTTTCTTCTCTGGACTCAGCATGTTTTCTAATACTGCATTTGGTAAAATAAAAATAGGAAAATGCCAGATCTGCAGCAGAATACAGAAAATCATAAACATCTGTTTGCTAAATTAATGAGTAAACAAACAGAAACTATTAGAAGCAGAGTTACAGAACCTTTTTCTCTCCACTTCTTCCCCCTCTCCCCACATGACTTTCCTCCCTATTATTTACACTGAATTTCAAATTGTGAAAGGATGTTTCAAACACATCCAAGTGTTAACAATCAGTTTTTAAGTTGCAAACTAGGCCTGAGAAATAGGGTGCTAAATTTAAAAACGTGCATCTGCTGAGTGCTGTATAGAAAACCTGAATACAGGGCTGGGTGTTCTTTTACACTGACACAATTGCTCAGTTTAGGGCCAGTTAAGGTTCCATTAAGATCCTTTATATAACTACAGCTATTGCACTGTAAGGATACCATAAATGACAATTAGACTAAAAATGTTTAGAGTATGAATTGTAAAAAAAAAAAAAAAAAGGAGCTCAGCGCTGCTGACAAGATTTTTGTGAAAGAGTTCAGGAATCCAGTGATTTGTTTTGCCATTGAATCATGATGGAGCTATTCCTACTTGATTACTGAGGCAAAAATACAAAATTAAAGAGCCCATAAAAAGAGGAAGATTAAAGAACAAAAGATATCTAAGTAGACAGGGGTGAGTATAAGACCACCAAAATTCTAGAGACCAACAAAACCTTGGGAGAACACAACGTCACTAAAAGGAAAATGGAAAGAAGAAAGGAAGAAATTGTTTATCAGTGATTTATTACAGACTTTAATTCACCAAGACTTCTGTGCTGCCATACAGAAATTAAGAACACCTACTTTGGCTGCTGTTCCCGTTACCTTTACCAGTTTCATTCCTGGGTTTCTACAACGCCTCTAAAACACTCCCTTCTCTCCATGAATTTACACTTCACAGAGGCAAAACACCTGCTATTTCTAGAGAGACCTTCACACAGGTAATTGTGACCTTCCCTGTCAAGATTTCATGCAAAAGTTCTATTTAGTAGAGGTCCCTGTCACCAAAATTACTGCACCTGCAAGACCAGAATTACAGACAAGGTCACAGAAGAAGCTTGGAGAGAAAGATAAAGAGGAAGCAAGAGTGACTGATGAATTTAATAAACATGTTTGTACTCGATGACCTTAAAAGTCTTTCCCAATCTAAATAATTCCGCAGTTCCACACAGGTGCCTCTGGCACATGTAACATCACACACCCAGGTGTGGCGTGCCTGACTAATAAACGTTTTAACCAGCCGGTATGAAATGCTCTGAGGTTTCTAAGCCTGTCAATTCAAATTAATTGCATTTATTTATTAATATTGTTCATTGCCGAGTAATTTCCACACTGAAGCCACCGCTGGAGAGCCGCACTCGGGCCCACGGGATATTCCAGCCACCACATCCACACCTGGAGGCTGCCGCGGGAACCTTTTGCTGGCTGTGAGCAGCGTGTCCCAGGCAGCCCCCACTGCCGCGGCCGTGCCCGACCCACCCGCAGCTCCAGCTCCCGCGGGCGGGGACGGAGGGATGGATGGAGGGAAAAGCCCCCCGCCGCCGGCGCCTCCTCGCTGCCCTCGAGGGTCCCCAGAGGCGGCAGAACCCCCGCGCCACTCACCCAGAGGATGAGGCTGTCGCAGAGCAGCGGGTCCGCCGGCTTCGCCTCCATGACGGCGGCGGCAGCAGCCGCGTCCCCCCCGCCCTCAGGCCGCCCCCGCTCCGGCGGCTCCGGCCCCGGCTCCGCTCCGCCCGCGCGTCCCCGCGGGGGCGGAGCCGCCGCCAGCGCCGACCACTCAGCGCCCGCCCCTGCCCTCAGAGGCCGCGAGTGACAGCACTGCTGACCAATCACAGCGGAGGAGGGGTGCGCTCGCGCCAATCACGGTGAGACCCGTTGGAGGCGGGGGCTGCCCTGACGGCCGCGCCGCCTCCGTGAGCGGGCGAGTGGGGATCGTGTCCCCCGCCCTGGGCTGTGTCACCCGGCCCGGGCTGACGCGTGGGCCAAACGCGATCGTGTCACCCGCCCGGAGTGAACTCTGGGCCGAGAGCGTTCCCCCCGCACGGCCTGGAAGGCGCCGCTCCGTCCCAACATGGCGGGTGCTGCCTCTCCATGGCCCGCCCCGGCTGTCAGCGCTGCCGCGGGCACGGACGGGCCGTTGGAGGTCACGGGTGAAGAGTTGCTGGCGTGGTGCAGACTTACCTGTGCTTAAGGTGTAGGTAGGTCAGTGTATCTGTATCTGTCACAAACATTGCTCCCACAGCACGATACAGAATTGCTTAAAAAACAGTTAAATAAATTTTAAAAAAGGTAAATGAGGCGAAAAGACCGATTTAATTTTCTGGGAAGGTGAGGGATTGAAAGCACTTAAGCACGGGGAGCAACTGCTTAACCCATCTAGGGGAGGGAAAATGTGCCATTTTCCAAAAGGATGGATTATTGAGAAGGGTTTTGGCAGTTTTACCTATTCTTAATTCATATTGTCATTTCTTCTTTTCAGGCTCAGCGTTATGACTGCCCAAAGCCCGGCAGAGTCCTGCCAGCGAGGTGTGAGCTGTTCCTCCAGAGCAGCTCCTTCGTGCCCCTGGCAGAGCCCAGGGCTGGCAGCCAAGGCTCTGCATCCAGCCCTCACAGCACATCAAACCCCACCGCACGCGTTCTTTTCATCTTGCTTACTTCACTACATGATTGCTAAAATGTACGAGTACTTTTTTTTGTTTGATCTTTTTTTGTTCCAGAAAATACTGTATTTGTTTCATAGGAAGAGGTTAGCCTTATTTGATCAGAACTTGTGGATGCCTGAGCCAGGATTCTGTCTGCTATAGCACCCTGCCTCAGACACTCCAGAGAAAAGTCTTAGTACCTTACACTAAGGAGATATGTTTATTCTGTTCCTTTCCTGTTTCAGCACAAGAACTTAAATTTTCCCTCCACCAGCCTCTTTTACTAACTTGAACCATTATTTTTTTTTTCTTAGCTGATTCAATTTTATGACCATTTTCATATTGCCTGTTGTTACTGAAGTGTACTGGATGGTATTAAACACATCAGTGTTTAGGTCAGCCCAAGAGTGGACTAAACAACTTGAATAATAACTGCTCCAGGCAGCATCTGCTGTTTTTTGGCTGTTCTTCAAGATACATACTTTAATTTTCTGTTACTGATTCTACTTTGCCTCACAGAGGTTAAAATTGTGGTGATGACATGGATGGTATTTACATAACTATTTCCCCTCCCTGTGTTCTCCAGAACTGATAAAGACTTGAGAGTGGACTTAGATTTCTGGAAACCCTATTACTGTTTCCTTCACCAAAGGTTCTTAAGGAGATTTGGTTGCCATGGAAGATTAACACAAATCCTTATTAAAAATAGAATAAGGAATAAAAGGTTTTTACAGTAAAATCCTCCAGAGTTCTGTGCTAGGATTTGTACTGTTTAGCATGCTCATTTTAGGTTTTTTAGTATTTTTGCTCTTTTAAAATTTCTAGTAGCTTTTGTTTATTTTATCCCTCTTCTTTGTAGTTACTGTAATTTTACGTCCTTTCCCGAGGGTCGATCCTCATTCAAAAGCATCCAGAAATGATTATTTCCTAAGGGATGGCAGTGCTGGGAGGGTGATGCAGACTGGCCAGGGCCAGGAGTGAGGCTGAGATCCGTGTAAAAACAAGGCAGGCTGTGCAGGTCGGGTAATCTGGGATTATGTCAGGAGACATCGGCTCCGCCCTGTGCTCCTGGCTGCTGCATCCAGGTCAGACGGGCTCCGAGTGCTCACCCAGACAGGGCAGTGTCAGCTCTGCAGGGGTTTGGCTGCTGCTGCAGAGAAATCGAATCAGCTCCGTACAGAAATCTGCCCAGTTTTTACATCTTTGGAGTCACAGCGAAGCGGGGGCACGGCAGAAACTCCCCAGCAATGGGCAGCTGTGCCTGGAGCTCAGCCGTGGGGCAGAAGGGGAACAAAGGGATCTCTGTGCCTTATGTAGACTAAGGTGGGTTGGGTTTATTTTTTAAGCCTGGTTGGAGATTTCTTCATGAGCTGCAGTTTATATTAATGTCTGTCAGTACATTCTGGGTTTGTGCCAATCAAGGATTATGACCTACATTAACATCCCAGAAACAGGAGAGGCCAGCCAGGCCTGCACCTCACACCAGGACTGCAGCTCCATCTCCTGATGTCTGATATTCACAGTTACTACATTTTAAAGTCAGGTTAAATTACTTCTCTCAACAGGAACTCCTCTTTGACAGTGCATCCCTTGCCATCCTGACAAAGCACCTGACAATCTCTCAGTGAGGGCTGTCTTAACTTTCTTAACAAAACAGAAGAATGGCATTTGCTACAATAATTTAATTGCTATTCCTAAAAATAAATCCAGTTCCTAGGGTGCTTTTTAAAATTATTTTCAATGGGATTTACATAATTATATCCAGGAATATGAACAATACTCATTTCAGACATAACTTCGTAGCTGGCTGACAAAAGCCCCATATCCAGACACTTGAATTTTCCCATACTTTGTATGGCACATATGCATCTCACTGACAGTTTAAAAATACTGTTGGAAAATCCTAATTACAGGACTGCATTTAAAAGGGATTTTGCAAGCACCTGGGAATGTCAGAATGTAAAACCACCAAACACTGACCCTTGGTGGTTAGTCATGTACTTGCACATTTCTTGCCTTTAGAAAACAAGATAAAAAATCTTCCTCCACTTTCCAATCAAATTTAGTAGCTCAGTTGATTTGATTTCTGTAAGTCTGCACTTCCTGAGCATCTTTCAAAAGCTTTAGGAGCATCCAGTAATCCCCATGGTGTTCTGTAGTACTGCGGCACATCTGAATTTTTAGATGCAGAAACCAGAATAAACCAATTCCCAATATGTGTGCAATGAATTATTACACAATACAAACTGCTCTGATACCTGCTGGGCCACACATCCCTTCACACCCTGTCACAATCTCTGGCACCCTCCTGCCACTTTAGAATCAAGCTGAGTATTGGAAGTTACTCTATTTTCATGAAAAGAGCATTGACTGTTTATTCTTCAAATGTGGCCAATTTAGAAGTTATTAAATGGAGTTTATTCAGCATAATTGAACATATAAAAATCATAAAATAGTAATTAAAAAGCCACTGCTGTGGACTGGAGTTGTTTGATCCTCAGTGCCTTGCTGGTCTCTACAGGTTTTGCTTCCCCATTGCTTTTCCCTGCAGATGCTCAGTGGTACTTTCCAGGTCAGTTATGCCCTGAGGGAAAAAGGAGCAATGTCAGAATGATGAATGTAAAATTTTTCACTCAGTTACTGAAATATCTGTTTTGTAAAATACTCTGAAATATTTCCCCTGGCTGCTATAGGAGATGAAAGTCATTAAAATCTATTCATTATCAAAATAGTAGGAATTCTGGATATTTTGTACATTCTGAAAATTAATACCTTGTCTGAGAGTATCTTCATTAAAGGAGTCTTGCATTCAGCCTTTTCTGAAAGGTGGCAATATTTTCACATGGAATAAGCATCTTTCAAGTATTTTCACATTAGATGGAAATACTTTCATCACTTGAGGCCCTTCTTGGAAGTCATTCAACTATGAGAACATTTGCTTTAAATAAAAGACTGTTTAAGCCAGTGGGATTCCTGAAATTCCTGAGCCATTTATGCTCTTCTTTACACTTTTCTTAGCACATCTTAACTCAGTGAACATTTCCTTATGCCCACAGATTTAATGCTGGTAAGAAACAGTCATCTCATTAAAGTTGAAGGCTTGGGCTGGCATTTCTAGTCTTTTATAATTAATTTTGTTTTGACTGGATTCGTTTCTGGGCTCCTTGGTTGCAGACTCCCAGAGACACCTTAGCCCATGTGATACATTGAGTGTGTACAGAGTACAGAGCATGCACACCTTTCACACAGAATAATGATATTGTTTACTGTAGGAGCTTCAGAAAAAAAATAACAACTGCTTTTCCAAATAATAGTTAAAGTTTACCACATGGCAGTGAGGTAGGCATTGATAAACTGAAACAGAAAAGATGGAAATAGAGCCACACAACCAAAATCTGTGATATCTCACCAAATTCCATAAAAAGGTATACTGGAGACAAAGCAGGTCCGAGGTAGAAAACTACATTTATAGAAGAGCTACATTTATAAAAGAGACTGTAACCAGATCTTGTAATTGCACCTTTTGGCTTCATCCAGCAAGAGAGAAATGATAACATCCTTAGGAATGATCTGCCACAAGTATTACAGGGAAAATCTCAGAATTGGCAACTTTTAAGAACAGTGACTTGAACAGAATAAAATATTTACACCTCTACAGCATCATTTCTGCTCAGCAAAACCCCAATTTGGCACTGCACCCTTCCCTCCCCCGCTCTCACTTCCTCAGTTGTTTCCCTAACATTTGTTCATCTCCCATCTATGCCTTTTTCTTTCTGCCTTTTCATTTACTTTCTCATTGATATCTGCACTTCTATTTTAGTACCCTTATCTTTTTTTAGTGAACAAGGTCACAAGTGAGAGTGGGCTTTGGCAATTCCAGCATTATCCAGCTGACGTTAATTGACATCATGGAACTGTTGGCAGCGTCAGGACAGCAGCCCCTCTGCAAATTCACATGTATTAAATGTCTCAGATACAATTTCAGTTTGTGCCCAGGACAAAAAATGCAGCACTGGGATATGAATTGTGGCAGAGACGTGCTGGTCACAAACACAGTGACACTTTGAGACCCTGTTCCCACAGGTGTGCTGAAAAAGGTGAGGCACCCACTTGGCAGGTGGGTTTGTGTCCCAGTTTTGTGCCATACAGATTCTGATCCTGAGAGATCAGATACCTCCAGTACTTGCCACAATCAGGGATCAATCCACAGGAAACCTCAGAACATGGTTTTTTTTCAGGATTGGGGAAATCACAAACTCAGTTTCCAAGAAGTAACCCCTTTGATTCTGTGCCAGGGTACTGGCATGTACTGCTAGGGAAACTAATTCTGGTAATAGCTCTAATCTCTCTAAATGAAAGAATTTTCAGAACTCTGTGTTCCATTATACCAATTATATACCATTATCTTATTATTCAGAAATATTATTACCAGCTAAGTTATTAAAGAACATTTCCTTCCTCAACATCTGAAAGTTAATGTGAAAAGTACTAAAAGATATGTTTTTAAATGGAGTATTGAAAAAGTATTCTTTAGTGGTAGAAGAGTCTGTGTTCAAAAATAGAAACACTGGGTGAAAATGTCATGGCCACCATTTGCTATTGAGTAACACAACAGTATGTCAAACCCAACCACAGCTGATATGGTAGGAGAGCTACAGGTGTGTCAAGTGTGAGTTGTCCTGGTACTACAACATTTATATATTAAATAAACAAGTTATTGTGTACTTACCTGTCAAAACTGAGTTCAGATTTCCTGTCATTTCTATGCCAATGTAATTTTTCTTGGTTTTATTTGAGCACAGACTTCAGTCTGCCTCAGAATTTTGAACACATTTTCTTTCATGTTTGAAGGTTCTCTTGCTATGTCATATTCCAAAGAGGGAAAGCCAACTCCCACAGCAGGGGTCAAGCCTCTCCTGGACAGACTGTCAGGGAGTTGTCATTATATTTTTTGTTGCTGCATTTTGCACTTGGATCATTTTTTAAGACAAAGGCTAACCTTGTCTGTCCCTTCTGTTTGCATTTAGAGATTCTGCCCTTGCTTTCGTGCTGCTCTCCAACAGCTGCTCTGTTTTGCTCATGCACAGGAACCAGGGGCACGGTTTTGAGCTCTGTGAAGCCTCCTACATATCCAGCAACACCCACTCTCACATTCCAGGATGGAATTGAGTCACAGATGGGACTCACTGGGGGTGCATCGTCTCCATCAAAATCCCCTCAGGTTGAGTCAAAGGCCATCACGTAGGCCCTGCTCCACAACAGTGCCAGAAGTGTTTCACACCCTCACACGTCTCAGCCCCAGCTTTGTACCTCACAGGCTCCGTTTTTGGTTTGGTAGGCTTTTGTGGAGTACATCAAGAAACTGTGTAAAATTGGGAATTCATAATGCAGCAATGCCAGTGGTTGGCATGTCCAGACCTGCTGGCTTTGATGGGACTGTTCAACTGTGCAAACTAAAATAGGCACAGCAGTGTTTGCCAGCTCAAATTCCAGAGCCAAACCAAGGAGCTCATTAAGAACAAACACTGGCACTGCAGTTGTGCTTTACAGACCCAACCAAAGATCAGGCACCAAAAAAGCCCAGCCTACAATTTAGACAAAGTGGGTCCAGGATTCCAACTTTCAGGCATGTACTGGCACCAAAATGTCAGCAAGGCAACAGGAATGGCTGGCCTGGGCTATCATGGATTGACTGATTTAATGTACAGAGTCGCAGAAGTTTGGATTTTTCTGTGTGCATTATCTTCCTCAAAATATTCTGGAGCTATGTGAAAGGAACCTTGCTGTTATTTAACAGCCTTTCTCTGGTCAAATTCAGTGAGTTAGGCCAAATAAAATCTGGATTTCCCCATTGAAGCCTGTGTACTGAATGGAAGTAAGAGAAGATTCCCTGCTGTCCTGCATCCAGCTGTGCCTGGGGGTGAGGGAAGTGCTTTGAACTGCACAACTGAACAGTAATAGGCTTAGAGTGACATAAAAAAAGGACCCAAAGTCCTGTTTCTTCAAACAGTGAAGAATTCAGTCTGCAGTTTCCAAGACAAGTGTGTCTGTGGTAAGGCCTGAGTTACTGCAGAAGAGCCACAGCACTGTGCACACAGCCCCTGGCAAGCAGAACGAAATCTGGGCTCATTCTACCTGTACAAATAATATCTTTTGCTATTATTTAGTTAGAAGTTAGAGTTTCACCTCTGTTAGTACTAACCCAATGCTTGTGTGGCCTAGTTAAAACAGACTGCCTAATGTGTTCATACCATTTTCCAGAGTATCACCATTCCTGTCTAAAAACCACAGGACTGACATCTCTGTTAGCAGCCTTTATAAACCTAACACATTGAGCTGAGAACCTGGGAACAGGCTGGAGAGAAAGAGCTGTGCTTGGACATTTGGGGAGTCCACTGGGGTGAAGCATTGAACATCCTGGAGAGGATGTCACTGCCTATACCATGTTCTCTGGATAACCAAACTCCAGCTTCTGCATCTGCCAGTCTGGCACCTTTAATAAGTAATTAAATCACACTGTGGACGTGAATACATTCTTGGATAAATAATAAATGACAGCTCTCACACTGGCACGCGAGCACACAGGCATACCCAGGGCAGGAAATCACACACAGCATTTCATTTGTTGCTAATTTATCTGTAACAAAGTGAGGAAGATGCCCTGGGGACTGGTGACTAACAAGGAGCATTGTTTATGCTACAAATCCCATCCGGTTATTAGGCTTTGAAAAGTGCTTTGTTTAGCTTATCAGTGCTTCAGCAGGATTGCCAGGGGCAGTATTTCTGTTCTAAGTGTATTTCTATTCCAATGTTACTGACACATAAGAGGTTATGTGTTACCTGAGGGCTGAATATTCGGCTTGTGCTTCAGTGCCTTATTGAATCAGGATCAGGATGGTGAACACTGCACAAAACCAAGCCCTGAACAGGTTTCCTTATCAATTTTGCAGCATTAAACTGAAGAACACCTTTACATAAATCAAACCTTTCCCAAGGATCACAGAACATGAGAAAGAATAAATACCCTATGGCATATAAATCCTCATCATTAAAAATTACTTCAACATGTTAGACCTTCTGCTTAAATTCTGCACTTCACTTAGGATGTGGACAAATTTGTATTATACAACCTAAGTCTGCAGTTATGCAATTCCAAAGTGTTACAAGAGTCTGGCAAGTTTTAGAGTTATTTCACAACAGCACTGATAAGCTGCTACTCTGTCAGGTGATCAAAATACCTACAGTGTGCCCTTGATTCAAGTTAATATTTAAAAATAGGAATGCAAGTCTTTTATTGGGCTCAGGTACCTTTTCAATGATGTTAAATGTCTTTTGAGGGAGAAGATTAAGAAAGAGAGGGCATTATTTTCAGATGGAAAAAACCCTACATTTCATTTCAGAATTTATAAAACCTGAGAGTCCCTTGCCAACTAAATTAATAATTGGCAAATAAAGGCAATTAAATTGGGCAATTAAATTATTAATTGGCAAATAAGGCATAATTGGCCTTGCTGAATGATTCCAACAGTGTCACTGACTCAGCTCCTCTCAAACATTTCTGCAAAGAGGAATGACAAGCTCAGCATCATGTAGGTCTCCTGGACCACTGTAAGATGTGCTCATTAGACTGATTATGAATAAATAATTGAATAATTTATTTAGACTTTTATCATTATTTTTAGAAAATCCACAGGAATAAATTCTTCATTTTAAATTGTCCTGGTTTTAATTTGCTTATGATTAGGTAAGATCTGGATTGCGAAATCATGAGCTGTCCAGAGTACCCTCCCCTGTCAGCTGAACTGGGGCTGGGAGCAGCTGCTCCCCTGCCAGAGCAAAGTGACACTGTCACTCCTCCCTGACAGCTTCCAACCTCAGAGCAGGGGCTGCTTTTCTGAACAATGCCACGTGCTCACAGAAAAACTAATAAATGTTTGTGAGCACTCAATCTGCTGAGACCTTTTTAAACTTTAATACCCCTCCTCAAAGATGCTGATGAGAACAGACTCACCACTGATGCTTTAGAGCTAAATTTCCTTGTGGTAAAACTGGAAGATGTTGTGAGCTGAGCTGTGTCACAGAGATAAAGGTTTATACCCAGGAGCTTCTGGCTCCATAGCCAACAAAGAGATCAGTGCTTCACGCCTTCCTTTCGTGGGCAAGAATTAAAAATGTATCAAATCTGGTGGCTGGGGTTTAGTACAATGGGCTTGGTTTTGCAGAGTTTTACTAGAATTATTTTCTGAAATGCTCAGCTTTCATTTTAAGCCAAAAGATGTGTCCAGATCTGAAAAGCTCCTTTTTCTCAAAAATCTGACTATCACAGTTACAAAGCCTGGCCCCTGGTGAGGTACCTACATGAAGAATTCCTTTGCAAATTTGACCTGTGGAAATGTGACCTCAGTGAACACCTGTGCACTGAGAAAGGAATAGAAATGTAAGGACCTGATTCCTGAAAAACTTTACAACTTTCTCTGGATCTTTAAATTCTAAGCCTTTTTTTCAGAATAATTTGCTTCTGAATTTGGGGTTTGGTTGAGCCTTTTTCTTTCATTTCCTCAAAACGAGTTAAATTGACTTTTACTGGACTAAACATTTTATCACTCAGTTCTGGCTGAGGATTCCCAACAATATATAGGTTAGAACTAACTTATATATTGCCAAAAGCACCCAGATCCAAATACAGGACTGTGAAATAGTTATTCCTAAGGGCCCTTACAAAATTTCCAGCCTAAAATGTTAGGAGGACTGACAATTTTAATTGTGCTGTTTGAAATAACATACAGAATTACTGCACAAGAGGAAGCTCCCTAAAAATCTGTCATTTTAGGCAAAGTCATGCTAAATATTTTATTTTGTTAGGACTGTTTAGTGCCATCAAAACCTCAAAGCCTCATGACACAAACACTGACTGCCATAATCAATCTCTAATTCAATCACAGTTCAAATGTTCAAAGGCTGGCTCAGGATTTTGGAAGGGGTAAATTAGTCCTGGCAGCTTTACAGCAATGTCAGATATCATCTGTCTTCTCCTTCTATCACATCCAGCTGGGTGGGACCCTCATAACCAGGACAGAGCCAACTCCAGCATCACTGGGAGTGCTTGGACTCAATAAATCAGAAATTTAATTATGTGCAGATAATCTATTAAAAAATAAATGACAGACCTGGTGTGTTTTTCCCAGCTGATTGACTCAGGACAAGAGAAAGCCACTGATGTCTTTGCTGAAGGTGACCCCAAGTCCATTTTTCCTCCCAAATGCTCTATTAATATTAATGCAATTGGAGGAAAGAGCACCCATACCAGGTGAACCCAGGGCCACCTTGCCTTGGTAAATGCTGGACTCAGAAATTCCTAGCATCCATAAGGATGTCCATGGCTTTACTGTGTATGTAAGGAAGTGCCTGGTTTGCTCCCTCTGGATCTGCCACTCGCTGGTCATCCTGCAAGAGCTGATTGAGTTTCTCACCTTGCTTCACTCAGTCAGTGAGAGATCACAAGGAAATTAAAAATGTGGTTTCACAATCCTGGATTTGAATGATGTTTGTTCTTTCTATACACACACATATTATTCACACAGTGCAGGATCACTGCCTGGATCTTTGCTGCAATTCCTATTCCTAATCAAATGTTCTGGGAGCAGAGCTTGAGCATTTGCAGGGTCTCAACAGGCCCTTGCACTCAAGCTGATGATTTCCACCCCCTTTACTTGGTGCCTGAGCTCAGCAGCCAGAATGGATATCATCAACAACACTAAATATTCCATTTTCCTGTTTTCTGAGCAGCACAAACTCTCTTTCTGCAGACTTGCTCATGAGTCACTTGGAAATAAACCATAATCACTTGTCCCCTAGGAGTAATATATAAGTTAATTACTGTACAAGACAAGCTAATACAAAATACACAAGAGGTTTCAACTTGTTGAGGTTGCAAAGGGCAAGGGAGCCTTTCAGAATTTCCATTGGTTACAGTCTGGGAATGCTGGGCTTCCCTTGACTCTGTATCTATCACATAATCAGAAACACATTTCATTCCCTTTGTTGAACAAGGCAAAGCTAAAGAAATGTGGGTGTTATTCCTGTGCACAAATAGAGTAGGTACCTAATGAGCTTGTGTGTGTGCAGTGTTTGTAAACACAACTGCTCTGGGCTGCAGCTGACAGAAACAAACCATCACTGCTTGTCCAGCTGAGAGGATGTTCTGGACCTGCAAATGCCCCCCAGCCCTGCACAGGAAGTCAGTATGGAATAGGATGTGCCAGATGAATTTGAGGTGCTACTGTGTTAAATAAAATCTGCTTGCCTGGAGTTCAGTGTCCTGGACTTGGATCTGACCATTTCTGTGGTGTCTTACTCCCACCCAGCCATCCTTTGCTGGGATATTGTGTGGTTGTTATCTCTGCAATGGAAAGGCCTTTGGCATCTGACATTTTTCTGTTGAGGATGGAAACAAATACATTTATAACTTCACAGTAAAGGAGCAAGATTTTTTTTTCCAGTAGTTGTAGAAACACTCTTGTTAAGGCTGGAAAAGCCCTCGAAGATCACTGAATCAAAGTCATGGCACATTATTTTAAAACCTCCATTTGCTCTTATTTATATCTTCATTACAGGAGGAAAGAATGGTATGAATGGTGCTGATTTAAAATTACCCATTTGGTGAACTCACAGTTTTAGACCTGCCTCTGGCAAGAGACCTGGTTTCCTGAACACTCACCTGGATTCTTTTTGCAATTCAGCCTGTGGTACAGAGAGAATCCCATTCTGGCACCCCAGCAAGGCAGAGAACACAGCAGGCTTTATTTCAGTACATTTAAGTGACAGACACAACTGCAGAGGAGGAGGGAAACAGTGACAATTAGTGTGATATCTATGCTGAGTTTCTGTGACTCTCTGCTAATCACAGTAAATTATTATTAATGAACTGAATATGTCAATCAAATTACTAATTTAGTGAAGACTCTGCACTACATCTCTCCCAGGAGCCACAGCAACTCCAGCTGCCCCACCTGCCTCCAGTGAGCTCCTCTCCCAGCAGAAACCAACTGTGGGCATTTGTTCTGTGGGAAGTGTTCTGGACTGCTCACACAGGCTACTAAACAAGGCATTCTTCTGGCAGCAATCTCAAGGCCTGTGTAAGAACCAGGACCAAGCCCTTCTCTCTGGAATTAATGTAGGTTCCCTCACAAGAAGCAGGAGAAATCCCATTTTTATATTGCCCAAAAAATCAGTAGCTGTATTTTTATTTGCTCATTGCTTTCACATCTACAAGGTGCCACTTTTGAAATGCCCATGAAGTCTCAGGCTGCCAAAAAGTAACAGATTATTTCAGAGGATACCATTAAATTACAATACAAACTTGTGGAATGGGTAAAATGCACCAGAAAAAACCACACAATTGGTATGTGACTATGCAAAAACACCCCCACCCTATTACAAAAATCAACAGTCCAGTAATCATGTTTTTACGTGTGAAAGCTTGAGATGTAACAGACAAGAAGTCTCATCTTCAAGCATGAACTCACTTCTGAGAAGACAGCTTGTCTTTTTAATCAGGAGCATAAAAATCCAGCTATCCCATAAAATTAATTTCTATGGGTAAAAATCAAGAGTAGGACACACCAGGCTTAGGTCTCATTCTGTCCCATATTCCTTCTTCCCAAGTGAAACATTTACCTAAAATAAAACAGTGATCTAGACATAATTGCATTGGCTTGCAGTCCTGTAAAAGCTTTTTACACAGACAAAAGTAGTGGAAGTTCCATTTTTAACAATTCAATAACTTGGTTTCTAGTCATGCATAAAGGTTTTTTAATCTGTTTACTGTTTTTAAGTAAATCTGTGTGGTCTTACAGAGGAAAATTGTTCAAAGACTTCTCATCCCAATGTAAGCTCACTAGCTGTTTATTCCAGCCCAGGATCTGTCCAACAGAAAAGGGACAGAGCAGATTTAGAGGGTCCTTCTGTCGTGGCAACCCCTGGTGTGGGCTCCTGTCCTCCCCCAGAGCATCTCCAGTCACTGCATAATCTGTGTAAAACCCTAATTCTCAGACAAACGTGTCTGCTAAATGCCTTCTTTGAGGCTCTGAGCCATATGGTTGGGATTACAGCATTTCAATAGTTTTTCCAAGTGAATACAAGGATAAAGCACAGAACAGTGGAAGGAGGTATGTTCATAATTGCATTTATAAAGGGATTTCAGGATTTTTAAGGCCCACGTTCTGCACCACTGGAGCCAGTGTGAGCTTGGCACCCTGAAGCAAGTGCAAGTTATATTTACAAGCCATTCACACTTTTTTTTCACCACGCTATAAAAAGATCTAAGTACAAAGAACAACAAGGAGCCATGTTGTTAATGCTGGTGCAATAAAAGCACATTTTTATCTTTAGGATAAAGATAACAGAGCACAGCACCACATCACCACTGCCACTATCCCCAGCCTCTGGGAAGCACAACAAATCAATAGCCAGTGACACCTCAGGAGAGACACCATGTAATACTTCAGGTTGTTTCATGTTTTTCTAACACTGTTTTATAACATACAGGAAAAGGAGGCTTTGAACAGAACCCATCCAGGACAAACAGCAACCACATGGCCTCAAAACCTGTTTCAAATAATGCCCCAGTAGTTGCAGTTTCAAGTACAAAGACAGACATAACAACAAAGAGCATCAACTTTCCTTTTTCCCTGGCCTGGTTAATTTTCCCTTTTCCATCTGTGAGTATGACCTAATGATACAGACTTTATTTGTATTTAATTTTGAGATCTGCAGAGGAGAAGTGCCATATACAAGCTGGGTCTATGTTGTTTTTCTTAGCTGTACATACTTGGCCAAGCTTTCCTTCCCTCCACACCATTATTTACACTCTGGAGCACTGACTCCAGTGTGATGCATCATCCATGTTATGGCTGTTTATAGAGTAGAAGTGGTCTCTGTAACATGTCTGTTTTCCATGTCTTAAACCAATAAAACTTTTACATTGGGCTTATCAAAACCATTCTGTGTAGATCTAAGTCTGTTGTGACTGAAATCAGTAATAAAACTTCTCTTGATGCCCCGTGGAACAGAGCTAAGGCAACACTGAGCTCTCTTAATAAATTCCGCTCCGGTAAAAGTTTTATTTAAAAAATGTGGTTAACCCAAAGCTTTTAAAGAAGATTAATGTGGACTTATAAAAAATGTCTGATTTTATTATTAGTAGTAATTCATACAGTTTGTCCTGAAGTTTTCCTTTTCAGCTTCAGTTTGAACCATATGTTCAGGAAGTTCAACTGAAAAGCGATCCTTCAGCAATATTATTTTTTTCTAATTAACAATAACCACAGAGGTATTTTAAAGAAACCTACAGAGTCCCTCAGAAGGTTGTGGAGTGGGATAGATTAAAACAGGATTTTGTCTATTTTATGAAAAATTCACTGAAGCACAAATGGGTCAACTTCAGAGGAGTCCTTCCTTTCCTGTTCTGCCAAACGAAGGATTCTGAGTGCAGCAAATCTTAATTTCCATGGGATTCTTTTGTGAAAGGCTTTGAAGGACTCTGGGATCCATCAGAGCCCCACTGGCCTTGCTGGGACTGAGCACAGGCACAGCAGTGCAGCCGTGGGGATCCCCGGACGTTGATTCACCACCCCAGTGGGTCAAAGCCAGTCAGAGGTGATGGTGTCAAAGCTGAAGGAGAAGCTGGAAGTTGGGTGCCAGACTGGGTTTGCACAGACTGGATGGGGATTTAGGATAAGCACAGCTGTGGGCTCAGCCAAGTGCTCTGTGCGTGCAAACAAAACACAAGAGGCAGAAAGATAAACCCTGCACTCAAATGAAAACAAGTAAAAAGCACAAGTTGGAGGGAAGTTCATAAAAATACCTTTGGGCCAAATTTCACCTCCCCAGTCCTTGTACACATAATGTAACTGATGGCATCAGGAACACTTTTTTTCAGGATTTCAAACATGGTTTCTCTCCAATTCCCTTTCTCAGTGACAGCAGATGAGGTGATGCTGGGTACAGACCCCCTGCACTGAGGGCTCCTGGAGACTTCTCGTTACAGCACAGCTCACACAAACGTCTCGCTGGCTGTTTTTGAGAACAAAGATCATTGTTCAGCTCAACAGAACAATCCCATCAAAATGGCAGCACAATGTTGTGCTGCTGTTTTCACTGGGGTCCCTGTCAAGTTGCATCAGTTGAAATGCTGAGAGGTTTTATTTCCCTGACCTGTCACACTGCTCGCTGTGCCCCGGAGCTGCCAGTCAGGCTGTGCTGCTTCTGCTGAGATGCTGTTTGTGCTTTGCTGGGTTTGTTGGTGGTGCCAGCCCTGACATTCAATTTTCCTGTTTTCTGAACAGCACAAACTCACTGCTGTCACTGCATGTGCAGCCTAATCTTACTGTCCTCACACTCTGCCCCCTTTCACTCCTGTGACCTCTCTATGTTGTATTTGGAAATCAGCAGCAATCTGGGTAAAAAAGGATGTGGCAATTGGCTTTTCCAGAGGTCCAAGCTGCTCCTTGGTTGTGCCTGCTGGTTTATCTGGGATAACTGGCCCTGGAAGTCACTCTGAGCTTCCAGAGGAAGATCCACAGGGAAAGAAACTGTGGAAAGGAAACCCTCCCCTAGCTGATCTGTGACTCTCTGCACATACCAGTGTAGAAGAGCAGAGGCTCCATTTTTGCACAGTCACTTAGCAGAGGAAAACCATGTATTAAAAATAAAGAATCAAATTCATTTTCACAGTCCATTGTAGAAAGAGGGTTTATTAATCCTGCTAACTTCCTTGTAAATATTAAATTACCTCCAATATGTTTAACATATCTTCATTTTTTAATTTGGTAGGTTGCTGCCTGACCCCCTACTGGAGGCACAGTCCCTGGTTAGCAGCACTAACCTGCCCTCCCTGCAGGCAAAGGTAATATTTACCTCTGTCTGCATTCTGACACATGCCAAACAATGAGCTTGAGCTCTTGGGATCAGATTTATTTATCCTCTAATTTTCCCACAGCATTTCAAAACCCACTTGGGCTTCAATGATCCTGAAGCCATTTGCATTTATCATTTGACACATGTCAGATCAAACAATTCTGTGAAATATCAATCAGGCCTCCAGCATTTAGCTTTTGTGTAGTTTATTGAATCTCTGGGATAACATTCCACAAAAAGCAGCATGGAAGTTCCTAATCTCACCAGGCCCTAGTCAGAGGTTGCTTGTTGTACTGGGAGGCTAGATATAGAGGAAAAAAAGGAAAATGTTCTTTATTGTGGAACTGTGTTGCTTTTCACACCTCTAGTGAGAAGCAACACAATAAGCCAAAGAAAAAACCTTGACCCCTAAGTGTTTATAAATCAGCATTTACTGAGTGAGCAGTACATAATGAATGGATTGAAAGAGCCAGCAAGGAGAACCAGTCTGTAGCAGTATGTGATTACCTTCTGATGGTTACTGGCAATACTGTGGTGGAAGTGTCACAATGCACTGCTGCATCCAGAACCTCTAGTCAAGATACTTCTGGAATTCTTACCTGCAGTCCCCTGGCAGGGAGGAGAACACAGCATGTGATGAAAAGTCTGGTTAATTACAAAGAGGAGGTCAGGCTAGACCTTTCAAATATCACTCAGATTTGAACTGCAGGATTTTAACTTCCCTCTAAAATTTCAAATCAGATTCCAGCATAGAAAGCAGCTGTATTTTCCCCCAGGTATTGCCAAATCCAAACAGTTCACATTGGCTCTGCCCTTTCTTAAGGCTGGAATCCCAGTTCCCAGAAGGATTCCATGTCAAGCAGAACACTTTCTTTTCCAAAGGCTGGGGCAGCAGGGATCCCTTTTAGAAGGGCTCCTCTGGATACTGTAGCATGACTGAACAGTGTAGGGGCATTTGGACAGCACAGAAAGGTTCTGCATTCAAGAGATTTTAACTTTCAAACATGGAACTGAAATGCATCAGAATACAAAATAACCAATCTCATGTGAACATTCAGTTTGCAGGTTACCTGTCATTCCTGACTCTTGCCTTGCAAGGACTCTTGACCTGGGTGGATCTCATGGAGTTTTTTCCTAAGAGTTGCTCTTTACTTCTCTTTGGGACCATCATATTCCTGTCTTCTCTGTGAGTGAAGCCTGGGCCTCTCTGCAGGACTCTTGAAGCAGCAAGATGACTCGGTGGTTGCTTTCCTTCTTTTAATTTGCATGATAAAAACCTGTCAGCAAATTGCACCTGAAGGGGTGAGGATGGCAGGGTCTGCAGCTCAGGGGCCTGACTGACCCCAGCTGGGGCCCTTGGCCAAACTTCCTCAAGCCATGTCTGAGGCTGCTCTTGGACTGGGGCAGTGGGATGGGTTTGCTGCCACAGGCTGAAGGACTCAGCAGTGCTTGGCATGGCCAAAGCACTCGATGTGGAACCCTCTGAGGGCAGTTTTACAGGAATGCCACAATCAGAGTTTAACATTACAGTGCCCATCGACCCGCAGCTGAAGAGCGTTAGAACTCTTGAGCTTTAACATTTTACTTCTTGGCTCATTTTGAATTAAATTTTAATTTGAGAACTTGGCAAACTGAACAGTCTGCTAAGTCTTGTATAACACAAGGATGGTCAGGGAGTCTCACTGCAAAATCCTGCAGCAGTGTTTGTGTTATCACAGCTGATTACTCAGCCACTGGGATACAGAGTTCTTACAGCTCTGGTTTTAAAATGCATCGTATGAAACTGGTAGCAATGCTGGCTTGGAACAAAAATGCAACTATAAAGCACAAGTATCACAAGGAGAGAAGGGCATTGAAAGGCCATGCAGGAAATGTGAACAAATCTCTGTAACTGTGTTGTGCAAGCCCACGCAAGGCACAGAGTCCTTGAACCCTGTGCATCTACATTTTACACCAAGTCAGTGTGGTTGTTTGTTCCCTTTCCAGACTCCCTACACACCTCGTGCTAAGTCTTGGTACCAGTTCAGCCAGAAAAATCAAGGCCAGTTTGAGGATAATGATATAAATAGCAGGAAGTTTATGGAAACTTCGCTGAAGTTGTTTGTGTTGAGCTGCAAAGAGGTAAAAGTGCTGGTGCAGTGCCAGCCAACCCTGCACATCTGTCCCTGTATAACCTGTACCTTTGCCATCCATTTGGAGTCTGTAGACTTCATTTTTACACACTAATTGCATCTTAAAATAGAGATATTAAAATTTATGAATACTTATTGGTTACAACACGCTGGTCTCCAATTGCTTTTTCCCACCCTGTCTTTTCAGCTGACAGATTTTATCGTGCCCCTGAGTTGGGAGCTCTGACACCCCACTATGTCAGAGTCGTTTTCTTGCTTGTTTTACTCTTTTTGTTATGATGTTTCTTCATTTTATTCCCATCAACTTTCATTGTCTTTACTTATGTCCCTGAACTTGTAAAGCTGTTTCTCCTAACAATGGGTACTTTGGAAATGGCAACAATTGCTTTTCCATGAACGACAAGGCAGGAAGTGCATTGTTTCTTTAAAAAAATTAACAGATGTTTTTCAGGGCTGACTACTGGCATTAAAAAAAAGTCAGAAACTATTATTTTCCAAATAATGCAAGCATAATTTTGTTATTGTGTGACTTCTCTTTGCATTTAACTGGGAATTGTAGCCTAGGCCAATATTAAAGAAGGAGTTTCTCTCAGGCTAAGTGTGTAAAGTCCATCTATGTGAGCATTGACTCCATGGACTCAAGTCCATCTGAGTGAATCATGTTATTCCTTGTGCTGGTCCTTCCAGTCCAAATATTGGCACTGGGATGCCTGCAACTGGTTGTCTCGTGTTCTCTGACAGGAACAAATGAATATTCCTTGTCCCAGTGTGCAGGGATTATTGACAGAAAATACCCAGTGCTTCACAGTAAAGTGGCTGCATTTTATTTCTCATTAAAAATTAAAATGTATACTTTAAATGATAAAAGTATATTTTTAACATGGATGGTACAGTAAGAAGAAATTACCCGCATCACACATGCCTGGAAATTTGTTATCCCTGCTGTTCCCAGATTCCATGCCTCTGGATCACAAGCTGTTCATGATGGAGCGATACTCTCTCTGATGCTCCACAAGCTTCAAAAATACTTTGTATTTCTTGTCATAAAATCTGTGTAAGAAAGTTATTGTCAGCAAAGGCTGAGATTTGAAGATTTAAATCCCCTGCAATATATATGTTTTCTTGTTTCTCTTAACTCTAAGGATGCTTTGACTCTTTCCTAGGTACAGCTTCTGCTGGGGTCAGAGTACTCCCTGTGCACTGCTGGGGCAGTTTCCACCCAAACTGTGATTTCCAGTGGGAATTCCACCTTTCATTTCTCCACAGCCAGCTTGGGTTCTCAGACAGTTTTCCCCAGAGTTCTGTGTCGTGAGTGTGAGCAGACACCGGAGCTTCACAGAATTCATTCAGGTGGGAAAAATCCTCCAAAACCACTGAGTCCAACTGTTCCCCCAGCACTACCCCAAGTGCCACCTCCACAGGGCTTTTAAATCCCTCCAGCGATGGGGACTCCACCACTGCCTTGGGCAGCTGTGCCAGCACTGGACACCTCTTTCCATGAAGAAATTTCCCCAAATATCCAATCTAAACTCCCCTGGCCCGGCCTGAGGCTGTTCCCTCTGCTCCTGTCCCTGTTCCCTGGGAGCAGAGCCCAAATCCCCCCGGCTGTCCCCTCCTGGCAGGGAGTTGTGCGGAGCCACAAGGGCCCCCCTGAGGCTCCTTTTCTCCAGGCTGAGCCCCTTCCCAGCTCCCTCGGACTCTCCTCGGCTCCAACCCCTTTCCCTGGCCCCGCTCCAGCCCCTCAGTGCGTGTCCTGCGCTGCGGGGCCCAGAAGCGGACACAGGGCCGGGGTCCCCCCGCCGGGTCCCCCCGGTCCCCTCGTGTCCCCTCAGCCCGGACCCGCCGCCGCCAGGGGGAGCCCGCGCGCCGCCGCCCGTGGAATCCGGAGCCCTCAAAAATGTAACGTAAATTACCCTTTCAAATATAATGTAATAGAAGATAATCCTTGAAAATTAATAGAAACAATCCTTTGGAGTATAATATTAATAATCTTTAAAATATAACATAAATAATCAAGCTTTAAAAACTAACGGAAAAAAATCCTTAGAAATACAGCATGAACAATTCTTAAAAATATAATATACTGTGATTCTGAAACTATTTGCATGCTGAACACTACTGCAGTCCAGCAGGGCTGTAAAGAGACAAACCCCAACCTCATCTCCAGACCCCAACTTTATCTCCCTTGAACTCTCCCAGTGGAACACACCAAGGCCAGCGTTACCTTTTGTGCTCGTGGTTGGGCTGCACGACTCTCCCAATTTTCCCCATTTTCGCCATGGCCTCCTAGGAAAAGACAAACACCAACTGGAAAAGCCCTGTTTTGATTTAAAATACTTTTTGACAAGAACAAGATGTTTCAAAACCAATCGGAACATTAGTGATGTATTTTGTTTCGGCTGAACAGGCCAGATGGCAGCAAGTATGTTCAATCCCATTATAAAGTAGTCAAGAGAACAAAGCTCTGCAGGCCCTCAGTAACCAAAATCTGTTCCTCTCTCTCACTGGGAGTCCCAGGCGGAACAGACTTATCTTTTATTATTTACTCTAACCAAAGGAAATGTTCAACACT
Organism: Cettia cetti; assembly: GCA_013401135.1. Lineage (NCBI taxonomy): Eukaryota > Metazoa > Chordata > Aves > Passeriformes > Sylviidae > Cettia > Cettia cetti. Next base: position 123,214 of record VZUI01039616.1, read on the forward strand.
GAGTCCCTGGAGGGGAGAGTTCTCAAATAAAATGATACTGTACTTGAGATCCTGTAATCGCATTCTGAAAGGATCAGTTCCCTGCAGCAAGGGAGGACTGGAGGGCGCTCCACAAGCTAAAGGTAACCTGGGAAGGTCTGTTCTGCAGCTCAGAGCTGCCCTCACATTCCAGCACAAAGGTGTAAGAGGCAAACTCTGATCTTGCTCTGCTTTTGGCCAAAATAAAATCAGAGCTTGCAGAATCCCGAGCAGAAGGAGTCTCTGGGACAGTCACGTGCGGAAGGGAGAGGGATGAGTAATTTGCTTCCTTTCCTGATATCTGTGAGATTCTGATTTTCTGTGGATTCTCGCAAGCAATCCCACTGGAATGAGAATCATGGAAGTTAAGAGGCCTGAGCTCTTAGGATACAGTGGAGGCAGCACACACTCAGTGATTTCACAAGGAGAATCAAAGCAACAGCTTTTTGATGGGAGAATGTTAAAAATATTGAAGAATCAGTGTGTGACTAAATCAGGGTTCAGTAGATTTCTAAGCAGGACCCTGAACCTGTTTTAAAGCAGTGCCTAAGAATGAGGATGACCCTGGAGAACAGGCACCCTGTGCTGCTGCTGGAACCTTCCAGCCAGCTGCTATAGCTGCATTTTTAGAAGGTTTGGATGATTTTACAGGCTGGAATACCTGCTCTAGTGAAATCTGTGCTTTCCACTAATCCAGCACTTGACAGCAGAGGATCTCACAGAACTTCACAACACGGGAGAGCAATGTCAGTGCAGTGTCACCAGCCCAGGGCAGGCTCTACCAAAGGCAAAAGCACTGCCAGGTGTGCAGTCAGGACTTGGATCTGCTAAAGGTGCTGATACATCAGCAGGGAATATTTTTGTGCTCTCATATGCCCATTCTTTTTCATACGTGCAGAAGTTGATTGTACTTCGATTCTCCAAGAAACACCCTTGAAATAACACTTGCAGAGAGATAGTGTGTTCTTTTCCCTGGGGCATGTGAGCCTGCTGGCACTGAGACTCTGCACAGCAGCCAGATTAAAATACTGCCATGGAAAGGCCGATATCCTTCTCAGTAAGAGAAATGGGCATTTTATTCCGTGTCCTTTAACAGGTGACACTGACAATGCTCAAGCATTGTCCCTGTTTACAATAGTCAGTCTCTTACAACTCCCTTACACAGCCAGCTGGATTTACAGACTATCCAAAAAATGAATGAATACTCAGAAGAAACCAACAAAAACCTCAAATAAAAGCCAATTCCCTCTGGTACAATGGCTACTGCTTTTCCATTGTGCCTTAGGGAAAACAAAGCCCCCTGAAACTCTCTCTCACTATTGGAAGAGTCACCTTCCTTTCCGCTCCCTGCTTTACAACTCCTTTTGAATTGCCCTGGAGACACTGCACAAAAATAAACTCACAACATCTAAAATGTCTAAACAGGCAAATCTATTTTTTTATCACAGGTGCAACAAAAATAAAAGGGGAGGGCCAGACTTTGCATTCCCCTCTCCATGCACACTCAGGACCAGGACACAGCACAATTCCCAGGGAATGTTCTGCCTCTGACATGTGTGCTCCACACACTCGTGTTCTTACAGCTTCCAGAAGCTGCTGCTTCCCCTCTGCTGGACCCACATCATCCACACTGAGCTAAGAAGAAAGATTTCAAAGTCCACCAGTCTTCAGTTTATCAGCTAAAATACTTTGGTGTTTTTAAATCTACTGGAAATACACAGACCTTTGAGAATCCACAGCATTAAAGTCTCACAGTAACTAGCATGGTTCTGTAGAATAACATGGCAAAAAAATACACAGCCAGCAATTTTCAACAACTCCCCCATTCTGTGCTGCTCAAAATATCCTAAATTAATTCCCTCTCTCAATTCACATTTTAGTTGTGTGTTTTTCTGTGTTTTAAAGTCAGTTTGGTCATTGTTAGCTTGAACAAAAAAACTTTACTCCCAGAGGAGAGTCTTTTCAACAATTTTCTGGGGACAAAGAAGAACAGAACATTGAAAAATATGAATTTATAATGAAATGGGAAACAAAGGAACATTAGAATTGCATTATTGAATCGGATCAACCTTGTGCACTGCTCTGTCTCCAACAAAGCCTTAAATATAGCAAAGTGATAATACTGCTGTTCAGAAATAGTTTGTTTGAGGGTTGACATCCAAATCCATAATTCCAGTCACCAAGGATTTCACAATCTTAATTTGAATGACGCTCTATCTTCTTTGTTTGCCAGTCTAGACAGTACAATGAATACAGTGATTTAAAACACAATGAATTCTCTCTTAAAACAAAATATTTTGTAAAATTGCTTTTTAATCATTTCTTTTCTCTCTTTCCATAAAGGCTATGCTATAAATAAACCCTGAAAGTTCACATTTGATCATCATTTCTAAAGGCTGGACAAGAGGCAAGTGAAGGGTTTACACAGAAAAAAAAGAGAGGCACTGTGGAGCAGAAATAAAGAGATGCATTCATGATTTCTAACCTTTTGTTGGAGTGTCAACGCTGAGACAGATACAAGCCAGTAAACACTCTGCTCTCCATGGAGAGACCCAGCCCAGCAGGGCTATCCCTGCCTGGGAAGGGACAGGGAACCAAACTCCCCAAGGCCCACCAAGATCTCAGGACAAGGTGCCATTTTGCTGCTGGGAAGATCAGCAGCCACTCAAATCCACTCAGTCCTGCTGGCTGAATTCCACTCTCCAGCACCATCTGGGGCAGGGGATCCAACATTTACCCAGCTGAGGAGTCCAGGGCAGCCTCAACAGGCAGTGGAAACCCTACTGGAACCCAGGGCAAACCCTACCCCCTAGGGAAGCCCAACTTTGACACAGCATTTAAAAGCTGAAAATTTCAACTGTTATCTCTTCAATTCTGGGAAGAAAAAAGTTTTTAACCCTGCGTGGGAGGAGGCACCAGGAGAAGCCCATCAGCCTGGCACAGGAGCCACAGAAGGTGCACACAGAGAACAGCTTCAGGCTGGGAGAGCCATCTTTTCTGAATCCCTGCCCTTGGGATCCTCCAAGAGCTACCTCACAAATCCAGCACATCCCACAAGAGGAGCCCACATCCCTTGGGACTGCACAGGGAGGCCAGTGAAGCCCACTTGTGAACAGAATCACAGAATCAGCTAGGCTGGAAGAGACTTTGGAGGTCCTCTAGCCCAACCTAGAATAGTCACCAAGGCTGATTTTCAGCAGTGACTCAAGGACTGAAGAGGTTGAGTATCACTGAAAATTAATGGGATGTGAGCCCTTAAAGTACACAGCAGATGAGAAATCAGATTTAGGGACACCAGCCTTCGCTTAGAAAGTTAAGTAACAGAATACCAATTGGGCTTTTTCTTTATTTTGAGACCTTAAAAATTGTATCCAAAGTTAAATGTATAAGGCATCTGAGCACAAATGTAATTTCCCAGCTCTGTTCTCACCACTCAGTCATTTTGGCAATCCCAAGAAATGCCTGGACTTTTACCTAAGGTAGTTATTAACAATAAAACAACCTCAGATCATTTCAAGTTCTCCTGTACCATTTCAGTGGCTGAAAGCATGTGGCTGCACATGGAGCAGCAAAGCACCAAACTGGATCTGATGCTCACTCTCAGGCCAGTCTCACCTTTCCAGTGTTTCTGTTCAGTTTTCCTCTCACAGATCCAGCAGCAGGAAGAAAATAATGTAAAATTTACCCCATTCTCAACAGGCTGAAATGTAGGAACGTTCTTCCCACCAGATCTGTCCTGATTTCAGGATTCAGCAGGTGTTAACCTTCAAACTATCAGAGTGACTTTCCCTAAACTTCTAGTCCTCACAACAAATAAAACAAATAATGTTCTGTGTAATAATTGTAATTGTTCTGCAGCAGTGAAGAACCTCTCCTCACTCATTTCTATTCCACACACACAAACTCAGCTAACAGATGTCTTTAGCATCATTTTAAGAAGTCCAGTGACAGATATATTTGGATTTGAGGGGCATAAATAGATTTCTTGAAATGCTGACATTGAAGAAATACTTTTAAACTTTTATAAGAATTTTAAGCAAGGCTGCTATTTCCTTCTAGGCTTTTATATAGGGATTGCTTGTTCCACAGCCTGGATATGCAAAATTCATCTTATCTGTGTTTACAGGAGTTACATGAGTGTATTTCTGTAACACAGGACTAGCAGAACATCACTTTTCAGTGGTATATGACTGCATGAAGAAAGCATGTGATGGACCATATACAATATTTTTCTAGTGGTTTTTTTCCCCCCCCTTAAATTTGTTTGAGTTATAGGGGCAGATCTTGGCAGCCTGCACAAAGCCCAGAATCTGTAACTCAATTCTCTGCGGGTTTCTGGATGGAGCGAGCCAAGTTTTAAAACACATTATGGGTAAATATTAGAGCTGAGCAAAAATTTCACACCTAAGACCAAAGTGTGAAAATTTGGCTTTGATTCATTTAGTGAAAAGGTGGAAATTTTCACACAAGTTTGTATTTTCCTTTTGCTCTGATCCAACATCGATTTCTGTGTCTGTATCAAACCTCAGAGAGAGAAAGAGAGAGAGGAAGAGTTTCAGTCTGTCTGTGCACATGAGATACAGAGGAGGAGGGAGGAGAGGATGGAAGGATGGAGGGCTGGCAAGCAGGACACCAGCTCAGGACTTGAGTCTGTCTTCCAGGAAAAGTCTCTGGCCTTTGGAAAATCTCTCTGTCCATATGTTCAGTAGCACCACTGACTCTTCTTAGAGGAATATTTTATCTATTTGTTTTTTACACTGAGGCACCTCAAAAGAAGCCCAACATTATTCTACCCTTCAACTATCCAACTTGAATTGACAGAGGCCAACTGGATGGATCCTGAGCACTGAGATAAGGTGGATTTCTGGTCTGAGCACTGAATCAGATTCCAGAAAGTTTAAAGAGGTTCCTGGAGTTATCTGGGACATGTAATTTACTCTTCTAATTTTCAGTTACCTCTCTCTGCAGTGGGCTGTGCCATTTCCCCAGTTCAGTTTGGCTGGAGCACAAAGTTTGCACACTCGAGTTTGTGTCCCCAGTTTTGCACTGTGGGTGCCACAGGGAGCTTCCAGCCCTCCTGCACCTTCCACATCCCACTGAAGGATGGAGTACCTCACCTGTTCTGCACCCCCAGAGCAGCTTTTCACTCCTTAGCACCAGAACAAATGGAAAAGAGCTCTCACAGCAGCAGAGACAAACATAGGTAAGGCCATGGGATCACTTTTGCCTCAGAGCACTGACTTTTCCTCTCCCTCAGTGTCTGCACAGTGCCAGCCAGGCTGTGGTCACCCAGTTTGGTGTCCCAGAGCCCAGCCAGGCTGGCCAGCCACAGGCACAGCCCTAAGAGGAGCAGCAGTGGCAGGGCAGCTGCTGGAAGGGTGCCTTGCCATGCCAGCCCTGATATTAATTACTTATTCCACAGCCCAAATTTAGAATGGGATGAGGGTCAGCTCTGATTGCCACATCATCTATCAGCTGGAAACTATGTTTGGGTCTAAGCTCCAGCCACTCTGCTGCTAAATATAGGTTGGTTAGTTGTTGATTTGAGTCTGAACTTCCCCAAGTTGCCTCTGACTAGCAAATAATTAAGCAGTTTGCTTTGTGAGGGCTCTGCTGCTGGCACCTCTTTGTGCCCAAAGCTGCTTGGACACAAACCTGACAGCTTAGCAGGGGTTTCAGCTTCCCTGGGCAACGGAAAGAGCCCAAGAGCTCAGCCCCTGTTTCAGCTGCACAGACTGCTGGCACTGGGTGCCATGAATCAATCTGTGGGCAGCACCCAGGCAGTCTGGGGCAGGGTTTAGCTGCTCTTGCCCCTGACATGAGCCCGTGCAGCTTCTCCATGCAGGGACTGTTCCTTCAGTGGCTGTGTGTGAAGGTCCCAGCCCATGCCGTGGTGCTGATGCCACAGCTGGAATGGGCTCCTGACTCCAGCACCAACTGGCACTGGCAGCACATCTCCCTCACCCCCTTCTGAGGTGGAATAAATTTAACCACACACAGCATTGCTGTTAAAATAGACTAAGAAGGTCTGTCCATTGAAACCACATGAAAATATATTGATTTAACACAGTTTTTAGGCTTGGAAATGTCATGCTGACAGGCAGCTGTGTTTAACAGAATACAAGCTCAACTGGGAGTCAGGAGAGCAAATTCCTCCACCAGCTCCTGATGCAGAGCACTGCCCAATCAACCCTCTCCCTGCTCATCCTTCCTGGGGATGGAACAAACGAATCCAGGGAATGCTCCTCTGCATAACCTGCAACACATTGCTCTGCTTCCCTGGCTCCCTCCTCACCCTCTGCTTGCAGCAGCTGTCCCAATGCTTTTATCCTCAATTTTAGGTGGCAAAGCCTTTGGGGCAGGCAGGGCAGGCATATGATTCCACATGGACACAGACAGCACAAACTGAGCTGGACACAATGCAATCCCTCCCTGTGAGGGTGGTGAGGCCCTGGCATGGAGTGCCCAGAGAAGCTGGCAGGAATTGTCCCTGTGAAGGTGATGAGGCCCTGGCATGGGGTGTCCAGAGAAGCTGGCAGGAATTGTCCCTGTGAGGGTGATGAGGCCCTGGCATGGAGTGCCCAGAGAAGCTGGCAGGAATTGTCCCTGTGAGGGTGATGAGGCCCTGGCATGGGGTGTCCAGAGAAGCTGTGGCTGCCCCTGGATCCCTGGAAGTGCCCAAAGCCAGGTGGAACAGGGCTTGGAGCAACCTGGGAGAATGGAAGCTGTCCCTACCCAAATCATTCCACCATTCTGATTTAAACCAGGGAGGGTAAAAGAGACACTGAGGACCCAGCCCAGGGGATCCTGACACTGGGCACTCCACACAATCTTTAGCTGAACTGCACCACTTCCTTCAAGGTGCAAAATTCCGATTTATTTGGCTGATTTCTTTCCACATCCACGATGAACATTCAGGTTTCCTCACATTACTCACCAAGTTCAAACTTTTATTTGCCATCTGGCAACAGACTGGGCTTTACTGGGGGGAGGGGATAAGGAAAGGGGCTTTTTTCTTTTCTTTTTTTTTTTTTTTTTTTTTTGCCTGTATTTGCTTTATGAGCTATGGCTAAGGCATCATTTACACATGGGGAACTGGATCAGGTTCTCTCAATTCATTCCATATGTTCACTTATGCTGTCAAAACATTTTTTCGATCTAATTAATCTGCACACGTCTCTCTGTTCATTTCCCCACTTTGGGCAGTTTCAGCATTTCTGGGGTACCTAGCTGAGATTGTCATAAAACCAACTTCTGCCTATATTTTGCTTTAGGGTTATTCCATCAAGAAAGCAAAACTATTTGCAATATTTCACTCTTCTTCATCTATTTATTCTTTCCCTGTTTCCAACACTGTCTGAGGAGACCCTTTCCTTTCCTTTCCTTTCCTTTCCTTTCCTTTCCTTTCCTTTCCTTTCCTTTCCTTTCCTTTCCTTTCCTTTCCT
>VZUI01039618.1:0-27500 GCA_013401135.1 Cettia cetti
TCCATCCATCCATCCATCCATCCATCCATCCATCCATCCATCCATCCATCCATCCATCCATCCATCCATCCCCCATCCCGTGGCACCAACATAGTGGGCTGCAGACTAAGTGGGTCACTTGTTGCAGGCACGTGCTACCTGGGCTCACAGCATCTCCCCAGCCTGCCTGCCACTGCCAGATGGAGTTTAGGATGTTTGGCTCTCAGCTGCAAGCCTCAGTGGGGACTTCCCACTTTTGCAATGTCTTTCTCTCTCAGCCATGAAATATTCCTGTGCTGAGTTCAGCAGAAGCACTCAGGCTAAGAAGGTCCTTCCTCCAGGACAGACCCTTCCTCCTAGAAAATCATTCTCTCCGGGTATAAAGCAGCCAGTTTGTTTGGTTTTTAAGTTTTGAAAGGTGTTGCAACACCAGGCATATCTGAGGGGGCAGTGCTGAAGATTTCAGGCTCATTAGGCAACAGCAGTTGTTGTTCATCAGCTGCATAAGGTATTGGTAGCATGTAAGGGAGGGAAAACAGGCATTCGTCAGTGACAGCTTTTACTAACCAGGTCTGACATACACATTTATCTGTTCTCTGCTTACATGGTGAACAATGTGTGAGTTTTGATGAATTTACAATATTTCTGACAAATAGCTAGGAAATGAAAACTGAATTTACAAAGACAATAAAAACAAGAAACACAATTCAGTTCCTGAAGATCTTCAATCTGAGGTTGCAGAGGATAAATGCAAGTCAAGCCAGTTATATATACATATCAATTATTGGGTGTATTTCTCTCATCCAAGAATATGGATAATTTACCCAATTCTCTACATCTAGATTATAATCTGAATAGATTATATCTTCTAGATACATAAAAATAGATGATTCTTCTTTACATTTCATTTTATGATTATTCTATACTTTCATTCTTTATTTTTTGTGTGCTAGAAAAACCTATAACTTTCAGAAATAGAGCAATAGATAATTACTGCATAGATAATTTTACACAAGGGAAAATCCTCCATTCCTCTTTGCCTCTTGGAGGGTGCCTACACTGCAAGCACCAAATGGACTGCAATATGGGTAGGTAAATGCAAATTCACAGAACCATGGCATCACAGAATGGGTCAGGTTGGAAGGGACCACAGAGGGTCATCTGGTCCAACCCCTCTGCTCAGCCTCCCAGGGCACATGGCACAGAATTACATGCAGGCAATTCTTTAATATCTCCAGAGACAGAGACTACACAACCTCTCTGGGCAATCTGTTCCTGTGCTCCATCACTTGCACAGTGAAGAAGTCCTTTTCCATGAACGTCCTGTGCATCAGTTTCTCCAATTTCCTCTTGTTGGCACCACTGAGAGGGGCCTGATTCCATCCTCTTGATAGCCTCTCTTCAGATACTAATAGACATTGATGGGATCCCCTCTCAGTCATCTCTTCTCAAGGCTGAACAGGCCCAGGTCCCCCAGCCTATCCCTGTTGGAGAGACGCTCCCTTAAACATCTTTGTTACCCTCCTCTGAACCCATTTGAGGACCTCCAACTGTTTAATACAGAATACCTTTCATGTTTTTAGATAGCAGATGATTCAGTATTTTCTCTGCCATTTTCCAATTACCAACATAAAGAGAAATATGTGTCTGTGCACATATTTCTATTTATGTTGGACTAAGACAGAGATAATGAGCATAGACTATGAGAGGACTATTGGTATGAGGAAAACCCAGTTCCATATGATGTTGTGGGACACTGCTTGTCTTATGACCCACATTTTGGAAAGATAAATATGCAACAGATATGTGGTTATTTATCTTCACAAATACCTCTTATCTGAAAGGTCTTTTCTGTATCACTGGATGTGGGATTTTGCATTGCCTAAGAAAATCCCATCTTTCTATCTAAACCTAAGACATTCAAATTCTGTTAGTAATGTTTTAGGGTTTTTTAATTATCCCTTTCGTACCAAAAGATACCTCCTTCCCTGTTCCATGGAGATAGAGGGTGTCCCTCACAAAGAGGCCAAATTTCTCCCTGAGGGTCAGTGAAATGTGCTTTACAGCTGAGATAAGCTCTTCTTCTCATATCTTTATAAAACATTATCAATGTTCATCCACGTGTTGAAATGCTAGTTGGGATTTAAAACTTGTTCAACATATTAAGGGCCAATTGCAGGTCACTGATATGAAAGACTGTTAATTATTAGTATTTGTGACACTGACTTTTACAGACAAAACCATAGATACAGATAAATAACTCCACAATCCTTTGCAAGCACAACAGGAAACTCAGTGTTCATCTTAGTGAATACTTATTGATCTAGGCATTACTGTTCTATTCAGATGGGATATTTGTCTCAATATTCAGAGGTTTTACAATAATGGAAACAGAGTTGCAAAAAGCAGATAACTTTAAGCATGAACTTAGAGTTTATCTGTTATCATAAATCATGGAACAAGTTATAGTCTCACGTTGAAAAAAATAAAATGCAAAAGAACAAAAAAAATAATCATATTGGTTAACTTCTGGTATTTGGAATGCAGGTACGTCCATCTGCACTAGTCACACCAAGAGATCTTTATAGCTAATAATAGGAAGGTTGAATTTAGCAATTGTTCTGATTTTCTTTAGATATTTACTAATGTGTTTTAGAAAGGTATCTTTCTCTCTGCAGGCCATAAAAGTCTAGACAACCAGCTCAAATATTGGCATTTCCACTGCAAACATCTCCTTTTGGCCAGAGAAATATTACCCTTGGAGTTTACACTAGTGTATCTAGTGATCTAAAATGGTTCAGAGTGTAATGGATAAGAAAGCATCTCTCTGGTCCTTGACCATTTAGCTCCCTGTGCAGAAGCAAACTAGTAACAACAGCTTTATTGCTGTTGATGTTTTTGTAAGTCACCTTTCCTGGTATAACTGTTAACATGCATTTGGAGTACATTATGCCTTTGCCATAATTTTCAACTTTTTTCTCTGTGCTTGATGTTTATGCTTCATCTAAAGAATTTCAGGCTCGTAAGAGGGTCAGGTTCTCAGCTAGGGTCAGCGAATGCAGGGCGTTTTTAAATGCACAGGCTCCGATCAGTGTACTTAAGAGCTTCAGTACATCGTTTTGCAATCACGTATCTCAGAAATAATTTATACAATCAATTAAAGAGCATTATCAAGGGATGATTTGACAACTGTTGCCATGCCAACCAATGAAGCAGAAAGCTCCTCAGCGTTTAAAGGCTGCACCTGGTGATAGATATAGCAGATTTTGAGGACTCAGACAGAATCGCAGATGTCCAAAGGTGTGGAGAGAACATGATTTAAAGCTTGATGTTTTTCCATTTTTACTGGCGAAAGGGTGTTGATGGCATGTTGTTCACTTTCTCATTAAAATTCTGTCATTTTTCACAAAGTGTTCTGCATTCAGGGCTGAAAATTGAAGTGAGAATGCACTTTACAGACTGATAAAATATGATAGCAAAATGGATGATGTTCATTTGCAGGCTGAATTAATTAAAAAAAAAAAAGAGTTTGTGTCAGTGCATTTATGAAAAGCCCGTTAATCAAACACAACTTTACCAGCCTTAATGGACACATCTTAAACACTCCTGCATTAATATTTAAAATTCCAGTTAGCAAATGGCTCCTAGTGCATTGAGCTAAAAACTAATTAGAATAGGTCATTACAAGAATGAAACAGTACAAGCTGAAAGTACATCTTCTGTTGGCAACAACAGGTTAGTCACTGGCTGCTCAGACATTTGTGCTTACATCTTTACCTATACAGCAGCTCCACTCTTAATCAGAAAGTGAATCTGCAAAAGTAAGATTTCGTCCTGTCCTCCTAAGCCATTTACATATTCTCAGAGTTGCAGGAATTATGGTTAAAACTTCTGGTCCATGTTAGCTTAGAGGCTGGAGCAGCCTCTTTTTCATACATTTTTATGATTATATCTCAGAAATTGAGTTTTGGATGTGCAGTAGGATACTGCAGATCACGATACTGCAACTTCTCTGAGACAATTTCTTATGATGAACTTGTTGTGGTCTCAGAACACTGGGGCACTTGCCTTGGCTGAAGTCCTTTGAAATGCAAAGTAAATAAATAATGTGTGTGCAGAGACATCAAAGAATAGTTTCTCATGACAATGGAAAGCTTGCATAATACTAAATTCCCACTATAAATATTTTCACATAGAGTGTCCAGAATTTTCTCTGTAAGTATTTCTGGGAGGTTACTCTTGACCCTAATCTAATGAAAACAGTTAGAAAGTGTTCTTTGTGTCATAGGTAAACCTATTTCTTTGAATAGCTTTGTTACATAAACTGCTAACTAAATCTTGCTTTAAAATCTGTTTCACTCAGCTGACTTGATAAAAGCAATAATTGGCTTTGTAAATTATTGGTCTTTTGCTACTTTTCCCTCCATGACAAAATCCTATATCATCTCTATTTCTGCACTCTGTAAAGACATCAGTTTTGCAAAGGTAGCATCCTCCTCGCAGATCAAACATGTAAAAAAATGAAATTAAGAAAAACATTCACCTAAATATACAAATACAAAAATGTGTGAAATAGAGCTCCTGGGTTCTGAGTCGTCCCCTTCTGTCATAGATATCTGCATCACCTGCCCCATTTCACAGAGCTCTGGCAGCCTAGCTTTCAGGCTATTTGAGAACCAAACTCCCCTTCTAATTTTAAACAACTCTTAATTTCCCACCTTAATTTATTCACAGATATATTGTGAGATAGGATATTACATGCATTTTCATGGTCCATCTCTTGCCATCATCGAACCACACCCCTCATATTCATTAATCTTCAAAACTGACCATGAAAACGTATTGCTTGGTGGAATACACCTGCAGGATATTCACTTGGAAACATCATCAGGGACCACAGCCACTACTACACTAAAAAGTACCCTTTTCTTCTGGGTCTTGTGTTTCTGTTTGGGTTTTTATTAGCTTGTTTTGGTCTGTTTGGGTTTTTTGTTTATTTTTCCTCCAACAGATACAAGTCAGTGCCTATTTTGTGTGTAAAGCTAATGCAAAGTAATTGCACATACAAAATTAGACTATCAAGAAGCAAACAGAGTGTTTCTTTATCTCACAGTAGAAAAAATTATGAGGCTGTGACTCTTATGCAAGCCTGTGTACTGACAATATCTCAGTTCTTCTTCTCACAACCAAATGACTGAGGACTTGCATAGGTGAGTAAATACATTCAGGTTGATTTAGAATGTTTTAAACTGAAGTTATCAATCTAATTCTGGTTCCTGTTTCCATGAAATGCACAAATGGCTGCTTGCCTAAGCCATTCTACTGGCTTCTGTTGTGTCTCTTTTCATGCTGTGCCAGAACAAGTCCTGCTATTTCAGAACCACCCCCCAAAAAAATCTTTGTTCATGTTTTAATGCATTCCTTGAGGTCTCAGAACCTTACCTGCCTTCAACAAGGATGGATGCCCCACTGTGCTATTAATAGATGTGGTATCTTGCTGCAGGTTGGAGATGCAAGTTCAAGAGATGCTCCAAAGGTCTGGCCCAGCTGTAAGCAGGTACACAGTAATTTGGGATGTGGGTGCAGGTCTAGGTATGTACTTCCTCTCAGTGGGATTAACTACAGCTGTTTGCCTTACTCCAATGGGCCATCCTCCATGCATGAACAGAGGGGTGGAGGTATAAAGGAAAATTTGAGGGGTTTTGGGCCAGGAATAAGCTCACAGTTCTCTCCCATCTGCAAGGTCTCAAATCTGCCCCATAGGTTTAGGCTTAAGTCCCAGGTTTTCCTCAGAGTTACTCTAACAACAGAGGAAATGGCAAAGAGAAAGCTTCCACATGGTCTCATTTTCCCCTTCCCTTTTTTTAGGAGGAAAAAAAAATCCAGCATCTCACCAATAATTCAGAGAGAATGCTGTGAGATCTTGTTGGATATTCATGATTTCTGACTTTGCATGAGGATTTGAGCCTTAAAAGAAGGTTCCCAGTTCCCCAGGCCATGCAGGTCTGCATAGGGAGGCTGGATGCCCTCCTCCCAGTACAAGTGTCAGGATGGCCCATGCCCTTTTCAGCCTGCTGAGCCCCCAGAAGTTCAGAGACGACCTTACCTGCACTGACTGCCTGTTACGCACAAGAAGTGAAGCAGCTTGAGTGTTTTAGAGTGATTAACTTCGGTAGAAATTATTTTCAGTCTTCAGAGTTTGGTCTTTGGAGATGTTACAGCCTCTGTACAAGCCTTTTTCCTGTGTTAGGCAGAGAAGTTGACTCAGACAGCTCCCTGGGGTGTAGTGAGTGGCTCTCTAAAGTTTGGAAATATATGTAGGCGTATACATCCACTTTTCATCTAAATCATCTCTTTCAATCATGTTTACTGGCTTTGTTTCACAGCTTATACATTTATATATACATACCTTTATTTGTCCTTATTTGAAATTCTCTTTCTGAACCTCAAATTAATGTTCATTTAAAAATTTCAGACCATTCCTGCCTGAGGAGAGAGGTCTGAACAGTGGGCTGCAATCTCACTTTTTGTGTTTTCCTAATCCAGAGAAAGATGGTTTGTCTGCTGCATGGTAACATGGCTTGAACATCAGTTGGAAAAATTCCTCTTCTGCACCCTATGGCTTAAAGTTTATGTGCCCTCCTCTGCAAGAGACAATGTTAAGTTTGTTCTCATACAGGCACAAGAGGAAAATGAAATATCTGCGCTGTCATGAATGACTGTCCTACTTTCTTGGCTGTTCTAGAAAGACAAAGGGCTGGAAAGCCAGTGCACCATGATCTTTAAAGTATAGTCACATCATCTCCTGTGATTTTTATGGCATGAATTTGTTGCTGAATATGAGGCATACCATATGAACTTAGTTTCCTACTTGTCGCTTTCTTAGAGCCTTGCTCCTGATGGCTTTCATGGGTCAAGGAAACAGCTGACAGCTCTGAGCTAACATTTAGGAAGTAACCTGTATGCAGGTGCCAAGCCCATGTGGAGCTTCTGCACCTATAGGATCAGCTAGCAGGCCAGCACAATTTCTTGGTCCTAACTTAAAATTTTGGGCTTTCAAGTCCTTTGTATGCCCTGCTTCACCAATTTACACCCCTACTGGCCTAAGCCATGAGTGCCACTTGCTGGCAGAAACAGACTTGGAGTCATCTGCAAACATTTTCATGTTGTTTGATTTCGGGAGAACTGGGGAAACTAAACATAACATTCTTATTGTTAGTCAGCACTTGGGCTTAAAAGATGCATTGACTTCCAGTTTTCTGAATATCTTTTAGCTCATCTTTCTTGTTTTTGCATTATGGTATAGGAAATGCATCCACATGCTCACATCTCAAATCAGAAATGGTAACAGCTTACACCATTCCAAGTCTGTCATCATATCTAGCCATACACCAGCATATTCCTTCCTCTTTTTATAAGCTGCACTCCCACAAACAAAATTTTTGTGTAGTCCCCAATTTCAAAAGGGTAGTGCTGTGTTTCCCCAGAATAATTGTTCAAGACACACAAAAAACTTTGGAGAAAATAATCTAACAAACAATGTTGTCCTCAGATGTATGTACAGAGTATATTGTTAGTCATATTATGTGACAAATTAAAGCAAAGTAAAATAATACTAATTAACCAAACACCTTCATTTCTGCAACCTAGCACAATATGCACCACAACATATCTCAAAAAAGCTCCCATCACAGGCTGGGTTTGTATTTGAAAGCAGCATATGAAAGGATTCAATTAATGTTCTTATATCTCATCAGTTTCTAATAATTAATATGAGCTGTAAGGGCTTTATGGATTGCTGGTTTGATAATTCAGTAGCAGCTAAAGCAATAGAGGATGTGATGGAAAGATGGCCTTAAAGCTGCCTTGTGGAGTGCACTAAATGATTGAACCCGAAGAATAATAGGGATGGAAATTGCTGTGTTCATTCACAGATAATATATGACAGGAGTAAGGCAAGCAGCAAGTTAGCAGATGACTCAGCCAAGCATCTATGACTGAACAAAGTGTGATTCTAACCTTCTGTCATTGAAAATATGTTTAATGGAAACATTATCATTCTGATATATTGCTTGCTAAGATAAGACATGTTTATAGTACAGTTGCCCTGTGATGTTACTATAGGACTAGATTTTGGCACACTTGATCTTGCTGAAATGTACTTGGTCTCAAAATAAATCTACTCCTTGTGGAGCAAGAGACTATTTGAAAAGAGCAAGTGAGCCAAAAGCTGGTCCAAAGTTGGCTGGAGCTAAACACCACCAGACAAATATAAAGAATCCTATTCATTTTTTAATATGCAAAGAGGAAATCTCTATAAACACTGAGAGCCACATATAAAGTTCTTCCTTTGTAATAACTCTTTCAACCTATAAGTAGAACACTGGACAAAATAGTTTATTTTTTTAATTAATAAATAAGAATGGCCACATGCCTCAGATGCAGATCAAAGAGGCAGGATGCTGAAGAGATGGGCTAAAGTTTGTTGCCTTTTCCCTGCATCTGGGAGAGCTCAGTTTTAACATTTTTTTGATAGGAGCAATCGGGTGTTCAGCAGCAGAATAGAGCACAAAGTCTGGAGTGTTACATTAAAGTAAAACTTGCTGAAGGTAGGGGGAAGAGTATAAAAATGAAGCATGATAATGTCTAGAGCACATTATATATGTATGTTGGTCAGGGATGGCTTGCAGCAACTCTGCAGTACTGTGCAGCAGTGCCCTGCCAACAGAATTCATGCTGAAAACATATGTTCTTCTGCTCAAACCAGCTTTCACTACATCTGGAAACCAAGAGTTAGAGGGGGAGGGGAAAAATAAGGAAGCAGAATATGTAATTCTCTTCTAAGAGAAACCATTCATCTGTTCATGAAAGAAATCTTTCTGTTTTTATCACCAACAGAAATTCTCACAAAGTTCTTGAATGGATATTTTAAAACTTGGTGGGAAAACAAACAAAAAAAAAAAAGGTAGTGTGAGGGAATGTAGGTAATGTCAGACATTTATGACTTTTTTCCTAAAGTAAAGTCATGTCTTGATATCAAGAGCAATCTTATTAACAAAAAGTGGAAAACTTGGCAAAAGCATTGTTTAAAATGACTGCAAGACTTGCAAAACCCCCAAAATAACTCTGTTTTGCTGTCAGAAGCCTGGGAAACACAAAACAGATGTTCTGCCCAGCCTCTGTTACTCAGCCAGATCTCTCTTTGCTATGCAGGCAGCTGTACCACATGTCTTTTCTGAGAAAGAAGGAGTGCTTTCCTTTGGCACTTCTGCATCTTTCTCACTGACCAGGCAGACAGTGTCGTCAGATGAAGACAGCTTCTGTCATCCTTCCCCCTACCTAAGTCTGCAGAATCTCATTGAGACTGAGCAGCTCTGTGCTTTGAAAAATAGAAGCATTAGTATAAATTTTGGCAAGCCTTGGCTCCTCGGGCGATTGCTGGGGCTGCTGGAAGTCAGAAGGCGCTACTCACTCTAATGGGTGGTGGCAGCAGAGCTCTCTGTTTGCACCCTGAACAATGCACACATTATTAGAGCTAATGGCAGCTACGTGTACACGTAATAATATAGCCTTGAGACTGCAGCATGGGAATTCCACAAGAGCAGATTTGGGTTTTTTTGTTCATGGGAGAAAGTATGGTGACTAGGAGAAAAATCACTTGAGAGCAGGCTGAGCTCTCCCTGCTGGGTTGCTTAACAAGGGTGGGGTGAGATCAGGGACTTCTGTCTCCAAATGACATTGGGGTGAATATTAAGATATTATCTTGAACTCTGAATCTTCCATTTCAGAAAATCATAGACTCATAGAATTTTTGGGATTGGAAGGGGGCCTTGAAGATCATCTAGTTTCACCCCCCTGCTGCCATAGGCAGGAACACCTTCAGCTAGGCCTGGTTGCTCAGAGTCCTATCCTATTAGTCACTTATAGGTTTTATACTTTCAGAATCTTTTGCTAGGAAATCATACCTGTAAGGCCTTCCTGTCTTATCCTCCCCAACACTATCCAACCCGGCCTTGAACACCTCCAGGAATGTGGCAACCACAGCTTCCCTGAGCAACCTGTTCCAGTGCCTCACCACCCTCACAGTAAAGAATTATTTCCTAATATCTAATCTAAGCCTAGTCTCTTTCAATTTGAATCTTTTCCCCCTTGTCCTGTCACTAAATGCTCTTGTAAATAGTCTCTCTTCTTGGGTCACTCTGAAGCCTTGTCTTTCTAGGCTGAATAATCGCAATTCTCAGCCTTTTCTCATAGGAGATGTGCTCCTTCTCTCCTATCACCTTGGTGGCCTCATCTGCACCTGTGTTAACAGGTCAGTGTCCTTCCTGTGCTGAGACCCTAGGGCTGAAGCAGCACTGCAGGTGGGGTCTCACCAGAGCAGAGCAGAGCAGAGCAGAGCAGAGCAGAGCAGAGGAGCAGATCCCTCCCTCTGCTGCCCACGCAGCTTTGGATGCAGCCCAGGACACGTTTGCCTTTCTGGGTGTGAGTGCACATTGCCAGCTCCTGTCCAGCCTCTCATCCACCAGCACCCCCAAGTTCTTCTTGGCAGGGCTGCTCTCAATCTGCTCATCCCCAGCCTGTGCTGACACCGGATGCTGTCCCAGCCCAGGTGCAGCGCTGTGCACGTGGCCTTGTTAAACTGCATGAGGCATTTGGCTGCTGCCTCACCCTGAAGGCATATGATACCCTCAGCCCAATATTTCTGGATGCTTCTCAGGCTGGGTGATGGGGTCACAAATCTGCATAGGCAGAAATGAATGTTTCACCCAGGATTCATTGCCCCCTCCCCTCAGTCCTCTCACAAATGGTTGGTGGTGGTTGGACTCCTCATCCCTATCTTCCATGTGAAAGCACTTGTTTAAGCATCTTGCTCTTGGCAAGTTGCATCTGTGAATCCCCTGTGCTCTTCAGCATCTGGGATTTAGCATCCCCTCTCTCTGGGGATCCTTCCTTGGAAAAACACATGGTTATTTCATGTAGGCAGATTGCTGCCTCGCATCTGGATATCTGTGAGTATCCTTCCCAGCCATAAACCTTGTTCAGAGGAGGGAAGTCTGAGAATCTGACCTTAAAACCTGCAAAGAATACTCTGATTCTCTAAAATTATCTCAATATTAATATAATTTATTAATCACTCTGAAAAGACAGGGATGGGGAAGAGAGAAACTATTGAATTACATGCCCTCAGCTCCTAAATTCACTAGGAGGTGGAGGGATTTAGACCTCTGGCAGTCTCTTAAAATGATAAAGGAAGAAAAGGAGGCTCACTTTGTAGTGGAAGGAAAGGCTTCTAGAGTGAATCACATTAACAGGACACTCTTACAAGGTCTTATTAGCAAAATCACACTAAAATAAAATTGGGAGTACTGAGGTATTTTAACTATATGAAAGAGAAATAATAAAGCAAAAGGGAGATATTCCTTCACTCCTTGAAAGACAATTGTTGATAAGGAAAACAGTAAAATCATTTTCTGCTTAGATCCTTGTGGAAAGATGGCTGTAGACCCCATGGAAAGATGGCTGGGGGTAAAATCAGAGGAAACTGAGAAGTTATATTCACATCCTAACAGGAGTTATAACAGTACAGAAACCATAGGGTAAAAAATGGTTCCTGCACTCTGGATAGAATGTGGTTGGCATGCTCCACGATGATTCCCCCCACACAACCTGCAACCAGAAGCACCTGCTAAGAGGGGAGGAATGGAGGGTGGAGCAAGTGGAGACACCACAGCCTGGCTCTGTAGAAATCTTTGCAGGAAGGAGAACTCAGTTGCAGTTTGCAGCTGAGAAACTGCATAGCACCTGTCAGCCAGGGGAGATAGGAGAAGATGCCTTACTGCTGAGCCAACAATTGTGCTGAAATCACTCTCCTTGGATAAACTTGGTTCATTATAACCTAATTGTAATATTAACTCACACCTCCATCCCAAATTTACCTATGTCCAAGGTACAACCACCCCTCACTGAGCCTGTACTCTATATTTTATTGTTATCTCTATTTTATCTTTAAGAATGAAGCAAGATACACCAATCAGTAACAAAGGTATTTACAACTACATGTATTTACATTCAAGCTCCACCTAAAAACAAAGAAATAGTATAAAGGTAAATCAAGAATAGGGAAAAAGTTATGGAAGTCTCCATTGTAACTGCTGGGATCAGCTGACAGGTGAACCTGTTTCCCCCCATAGAGAGAATGCCTGTTGGGTAAGAACCCTACTCTGTGTGTGCTGAATACATTTATTGGTGATTAGAGCTTGTCTGTGTGTTGCTTTGAATGCTTTTCTGAAGTCAGATACTGCCACGAGCAATCCTCAAACCTTAACCTGTCACAATTTTATATTAACAGTGTTATTCTGTAAAGTGTTGGTGTGATTCCTTCACTCAGACAAAGTGGAAGATCCACTGATGGGTACAAGGTGGGAAAACCTGCTGAGGGGCATCCCTTATGCTGTTGGTGTATTTCCCTGAATAAGTCAGTGGAACTGTCCTATCCAGCAGGACTGTTCAGTGGAGGGTCCCCATAACAGGACACTCACAGACTGCTGGGACATGAAGGTTTCAGCTTTCCTGGGGTGCTGGCACAAAAATCAATCCTGGTTGAGGAAATCTCCTCTATTCACTTGACAATAGAGAAGGAGGCATTGAGATTTAAAGGTAAAATTTAAAGGTAAAACACAATTTGTATGAGAGTGAACATGAAATGACAAATCTTCATAAAGAAAATTTTAAGAAATGAAATGCAAGATAGTAAACTTCAGTAGCTGCAAAAGATTGATAGGGGAAGTCTTGTGGAAGGAAAAGATGAAACGAGCTGGCAACTTCTCAAAGAATCAGAAGAAGGAATCAGCTACAGAAAGATACAAATCCAGCAAAATCATGAGCACTTTACTGATCTCACACCCAAGAGGAAACGTAGAAAGTAAACAGCAGTGAGATTACTAAAGGAAGGTATAAAAAAAGAAGCATGTAAGAACAGAGGCATCAAAGAGAAGAAGAAATCACTATACTTTTCTGGTAAGGAAAAGACCAGTGGAGTGGGAAACGTAGAGATGAAGGTTGTAGTGTTAAATGACTTCTTTTTTCATCTATCATCCCTATAGCAGTGATCAGGTGGTTAATGTCATTAATTCCAAGGACAAAAGGAAAGAGCAAACCAGAGAGAAATTAGGTAGGCTCACCTTTACAAGTGGCTGAGCTTCCTTGTCTGACACAAGAATACCTCTGACTTGTCAGCGATTATCACTGAGGCCTTGCAAGAAGCAGCTGGGTTACTAAGAGTCTGGAAAACATCAGGGGAATGGAAGGGACAATGAAAAGACAGAGAAAGTAGAGTCAGAGGATCATGGAAATGACAGCTTAAATGCAGTCTTTGAAAAATACTTCACAAATAAGCACAAAAACTTCTTGGGAGGAACTGAAAGGTAAAAATGTTAATATCCAGCTTGGATCTATCAAGTACAAATCATTTGAAACAAGGGGAGAAGCAGTGGATAGCAGCTGTCTTTGCTTTAATTAGGTTTTGACAGTTTTACATCGCAAGTTTCACAAGAAAGCAGTCTAGTCTATATGCTGTTTGCAAGTTGTTCTGGTACCTGCACCTGCAGGTCAGTTGCAAAGGTTTGCTCTCTAAGTGGATGGATGCCTTGGACAGGATGATGTAGGATGATAGAGCCAGTTTTGCCCAGTGTTATCCCCATCTGGATGATGGGAAAGGAGCCTTGCTAGATAACTCAGCAAATGATACTGCTGGGAGGAGCTGCAAGTACATTTCAGGAGTGCTTTACAATTCAAAGTGCCCTTGGGAAACCAGTGAAATGGCCTGGAAAACACACAAGATGAATTTCCATGGTGAAAATGCAAGGTGCTGCACTTTGACAGGATTAATCACAAATCTGAGGTTGGTGAGAGCAAAATTAAACAAAACCGTGCCATGAAAAAAGGCAAACATTGTGTGGGGTATGTAAAAAGTAGAGCTGAAAAAAGATACTTAGAGAAATGCTACGTATTTTTTCCTTGGCAATGGCTGTAATTTGAGACGTATGTGGACAAATTTGAGAATGTCCAAAGAAAAGCAACAAGAGGTCCAAAAAAGCATGACCTTGGAGGAAATAGTGAAGGAATTAGCTTGGTGTGGTCTCAAGAAAAACAGACGGGGGAGGGGATGGTAACAGCTTTTTAGTACATGAAGGCTGCTGTGAGGAGGAAAGGCGTAACCTGCCCTCTGCATCTGCAGGGGATAGGTCAAGAAGCACTGGAGTTCAGCTGCTGCAAAGGAAGTGTATAAAACTTTTCTGAGGCATTAGGGAAAACTTTCTAATGGTACAATTAGGGAAGCACTAGAATAGATTGCCTGGGGAAGAAGTGGAGTCTCCAACACTGGCGGTCCCAACAATTTAAGCTAACATCTGTCAGGAACAACACACATATAACCAAACTGGCTGGGGGCCAGGGAAGTGACTACATGACCTCCTGAAGTCCCTTCCAGACCTGTTTTTCTCTGGTTCTAATCATTCAGGAGCTTCCCTCCCTGGCAATGCTCTGTACTTTTGGAATGAACCATTTGACATGCTGCTTGATTACTACCCTAATTTCTTTGCATTCCTCTGTATTAAGCTGTGGGCTTGTGGATAATTCCTAGCTTGCCTGAAAGTAACGTTTCACTTCAAGTTCCTCCAGCAAATGTTAGGGATGCCTCTTCAGTCACATTGTGTTTCCACATTTTCAGAAATTTAAGTTAGGCACTCTTTGGGACAGCCCCAGATCCTAAACCCAGTGGCATGAGAGAGGAGAGCTGGAGCCTAAACCACAGAAGTAAAGAGCAGAGCCACAGCATGGTGAGATGCTTTGTGCCATGCAGGGAGTGAAGTAGGCTGAGCTCTCACAACTTTCCTCCCCCTCCCCTGATGGACAGAAATCTGTAATTTCTCACTGACAAGAGGGAACTGAAGGATAAGACACTGACCTGCATTGTCTCCTTAGCTCACACAAAGGTGACAGATGCTCAGAGATGCCACTCAGAGCAGGCAGTGGTTACTTGGCAGTACCTGAGCACAGCTTGTATCACTGAGACCTTCATGGTTGGATCTGCGCCCTGCTTTGTTCCCCCACCCTGGGGAAATACTACCAAGAGAATCTGCCAAAAAACCCCAAAGTGTAGGAGTAGAGAAAGGGTAAAGAATTTTTCTATCAACCCTGTGCTTTGTATCATCTCGAATCTGGTTCACCAGACTTTACAGCATCCTCATAAGACATACCAAACAGCAGCAACATTCTCAGAAATAATCATCTTTTAAAGTGCTTAGAAAATAACTGACCTAAGAGAAAAGAGAGCTGTTAAGTGGACCATTTATCTCAATGTGATATTTTTAGCTGAGATGAAAGTATTCTGTTGAGGTGGACAGGGTCAGAAGCTGGTCTCCATCATCACTCCTCTCCTGTGACACAGAAGGTGCATATCCATTCCGATCTTTTCCCCAGAAACCTCAGCCCTGAGTTTGCCTTGTGTTTCATCTCGTGTTGGCTGTAAACACCTGCAGTCAGAGGCAGCAGAGAGAAGGACTTCAGTGTTCAAAGCTTGCATCTAAAAGGAGGAAGGAGTGATGTTCCCATATTTATGAAGGAAGCATAACTCGGACATCTTCAGAGACCCGGGCCTCAGTGAAGCCCATAAACAGGGGGAAAGAGAATGGGTGGCTGACAATGACCTCCCCCAAATGCTGTCAAACTGATCGCCTCTCCTAAGATTTTACTTCTCCATTACATGTCTCTCCTCCTTTCATGTCAGCTGACATGTTTTACCCGGAGTCAGTTCTTGTGTGAGCTCCAAATTCCTCATTCTTTATTCTTCATTCATCTTACCCCTCATATCCTCTGTTTGCAGCAAGCATTCACAGTTTCCAGATCACTGAAGGAAAAGTTTGAGCTTTCTGAATTTCTTAGTGTCCTCAGAACACAAAACTCCAAAATAATGTCATCTGACTCCTCAGGCAAACACTTCAGTTGAGAGACTGTGATAAATCACATTTAAATGCAAGAAGAAATCGCCGTTCGTGGCTGGATCTGAACTGGCTTGGAGGTCAGTGGCTCATGACTCCTGCTCCAGCAGAGCTTTAATTTGTTAAAGAGGTGAGCAAATAAGACAGAACACAGTCCTGGACAACTAGCTGTAGGCAGCCCTGCTTGAGCAGGGGCTTTGGACCCAGTGACATCCAGGTTGAGATCAGCCTCAACCATAATGTGATTCTGTGTGATTCTATGTGATTCTTTAATTCCCAAGCCTCCATCTCCTGAAATTGTTTCTTTTTCAACTGGTCTTTCAAGTGTTGCTCTCCAACCCTGTGCATTAGATAGGTCAAATAACAAACAGCTGCCTGCAAACCCCAGTAAAATCATGAGTCCTATGATGAGCAGCTGAGGGAACTGAGGTTGTTCAGTCAGGGTAAAAAGGAGGCTCAGGGGAGACCTTATTGCTCTGTACAACCATCTGAAAGGAGGCTGTGGCAAGGTGGGGATCAGCCTCTTCTCCCAGGGGACTGTTGACAGGACAAGAGGACATGGCCTCAACCTGCACCAAGGGAGGTTCAGGTTGGACTTCAGGAAGAATTTTTTCATGGAAAGGTCTCCTAGACATTGGAATGAACTGCCCAGGTAGGTGGTGGAGTCACCACCCCTGGAGGTGTTCAAGAAACAACTGGATGTGTCACATAGTGCTACAGTACTGTGCAATGTGGTGCTTGGTCAAAGGTTGGCCTTTTAAAACCTGAGGATTGATTGATATTGTGATTTCATTAAATTTGTATAGGCCCTATAACAGGTTTGCTTGGTTTGCCTCCTGAGGTTGCTACATGCAACTGCTTAGTCAAATCTCCCTAAATGCTGAAGACTCGCCCTGCCCCACACCCATGTGAGGCACACGAATTTCTCAATTAGAAAATGCATTTTAGGAAATGTAGAGCATTTAGAAGAGTAGACCTTTCAACTACAGTGTTTTCAGACTTGGTGACAGCAAAGCTGCTAGTCTTGCTGCCATCCCACACATGCAGCTATGCATCACAAATACAAGAAGCAGTCACACAGAAAATGGTGTCTGTGCCTTACTCAAAACCTGCTGCTCTCCTGGTGGCATCAATGCTTTATTTAGGTCACTTTATAAAAAGGACAAATTAAGCCTCAGGGCAGAATCATATCCTTTGACTCTGTAGACAGAATCTGTTCTCATGCTGTAGTAAATGGTGATGGCTTTAGTTTGTTGAAGATAACAGAGATCTTGTTATTGTACACTTGAGTGTGTTCCAGTGAAAAGTAGGACTTGATCTTTTAATAGAAACAGATAATCAGAAAATCTTCACACTGTTTCCTCAAGTTTTACTAGCTGAAAAAAAAAATCCAACAAAACTAAGCATAAGCAGGAATAATCATTTTTTCTTCTCATTTCACTGGTCTACCCTCAAAGATCTCCACGGGTTACATTTATTCGTCAATAAAGAAAGACTTTCATTTGCACCAAGACCTCTTTTAGAAGGAGTCTGCTGCAGAATTCAGCCTGATAGCACAAAATGCTTTCAGTAGCAGAAGTTCCCTAGGGTGAAGAATTTTGTTCAGCTGAATATATAGCTGAAGCTATGCCAAATTCTACCTATACAATACCAGTTAATAGACATATACAAATACAGCTATCCTTTTTTTCCCCCTTATTTTGTTGTTTTGTTCATCTTTGCCTCTCAGTCACAGTTCTAAGGAATTTTATGTCCTTTTTTTTCTTTACACATTCAAGTATATAGCTCTTCTTTCCAAAATAAATGATCTATCGCACCCCATGCAGCTGAAATACTGCATGAGTTTAAGACAAATCCTAATGATGCTGGTAAAAAAACACCCTGCCAAACAAGTCTGAGACCCTTGTGACTTGGTGGACTTTTTAGACACCATGTTTAGCCTGAGAACTTGCTGTGAGAGCAGCCCATTTCCATGGATTGACCATATCTTCCATCCCCTTGGCCAGTGCCTACCTGATGCCTCCTTCCTTTCTCCTCTTATGTCATTGGCAGTACCAGCTGCCTTCTCACCAGCAAATGTGAACAGTAGGAACAACTTCTTTCATAGCTTAGGTACTGCTTAAAGCATGGCTTGTTTTGCCAGAAAGCAAGAAAGTGCCCTTTACCTTAGGTGTTGCTGTTAATCTCTGGAAAATAAAGCTTTCAGTCCAGATTTTGTGTCTGTGCTCCTTCCCTTGCCCAAGAGCAGCAGGAGATTTTGGAACTGTCTTCTTCTTGAGTGATATTTGCAGGCATGTCTTTGCATCCATAGGGCTGTAAAGACATTTCTTGCAATATATGGGTTAATTGCCCTACCTAAGGTAGAGCTACAGTGAATTGTCCAACAAACATTTGTGTAAATGTAAAGTTACTTCTGTGATTTTTTTTTTTTAATAGTGAGTGATAATCACCAAATCTTAAATCTACCTGTAGGACGAAGTTGGTTTTCTTCTGAGTCCCATTTGAACAATGGCTTTAAACTACAGTAACAGTAAGTGACTGCATCACATCTTTCCAATACAACATGGGTTTTCATTTTCAGATGACTACAATTACAAAAGTGCAACTGATTTATACTCTTTTAAGAGTTCAAAAATATAAATATCTAAAACAGAACCAAGACATTCTGAAATTATTAATTTTATTTTTTAATGAGAAATTTGGTTTGGCCAATTGTTTTGGAATAAATGTTTGATATTTTAAAATATTTTTGGCTTCAGTTCAAATGGGACAAAAAAACCTTATGGATGACATATGAAGATGAAAGAGAAAATTAACATGGAGACGTTGGTATGTGCATACAATCGTGTGTGCTTGTTTCAGTATTTGCTGCTATCCCAGTGTGAATTGAGAAGAAAGAGATAACTTATCCTTAGAGGCATGTGTAAGAGAAAGATGAAAACCCTATTGATTTTATTGTGCATTGTCTGTCATTCACAAAGCCCTCCCTTTTATAGAAGGGCATTTTTAATGCTATAGCTTCCTTTAGTGAACTCCAGTAAGATATTTCCTCTTAACCACTCTAAGTTATTTGCAAGGGGGATTTTTTCTTCTCTTGAAATGAAGGAATTCACTTGCCTTTGAGAAACATACCCTGGATTTTTCACAGTAACACCCTTTTTTTTCACTCAGTCTGGATCTGTGTCCTATGAGTGGGCTCTAGCAAGCCTGAGAGCAGATAGCTGCTTTTCTAACATTTCAGCAGCATATGTACATGTCAATCCATGCTACACAGGAAATAAGATAATATCATAATTTTAGTGAGGATTTCTGCAATTTTCAGTTTCCATATTAACAGGAAAAACAAAACTCCTTAGGAAGTTTATGGCCTGAAGAGTGACAAATACTTGCAGTGCACAAAGACATGGTTCCCAGATAGTATTTATTGCAGTACAGCTCTCCAGCCCACATGGCATGCATCAGGAAAAGCAGGCTGGGGGGCTAACACTTGGTACAAGGAGGGAAAAATGACAGGGGAAAAAAGGGGATGAAAGCCTTCTTGAGCAGTCTGCTGAGTGAAAATCTCTGCCTTCTACTGAGGAAGAATTTCCAAGTGGATGTCATCCAAGAGTGATTTGATTCCCCAGAGAGGCCTCTACCCTGGTTTCAAGGCACGAGCAGCGTCCATGCCTGCTAACAGCTGTCCCTTTGCCTGGCTCCATCTGTGAGCACTCTGGAGCCCACTCCTGTGCTCCTGCCACACTTGGCAGCTCCTCCTTTACTTCAGCATGGCACACTGGATGGCAGCATCTCATCCCATTTACTCCCAGGCTGTCTGCATGGCATCATCTGGACATCAGTGTGCCGTGCAGGAGCTTGTTCACTGCCTTAAGCCTCAAGAAGTTTCCTTAGCCTCAAGAAGAGGTGACTGAGAGGGGAACTCATCAATGTCTATCAGTCACTGAAGAGAGGGGGACAAGAGGATGGAGCCAGGCTCTTGTCCATGATGCCAAGCAATAAGACGAGGCAGTGGGCAGAAGCTGATGCACAGGAAGTTCCACCTGAACATATGGAAAAACTTTACTGTGCAGGTGCGCTGGAACAAACAAGCAAGGACCTATTCCTCTGAATACTTTTATGCTATTCCTGTCAAAACAAAAGTATCTTCCAAAACTAACTAGCCAGTAACGTTTTGTCTTGAATGCCTGAAAATTGGAGGTCAACTGCTGCAAAGAAACTCTGTTGCCATGGCCAAAACGAAGACAGGTCAGTGTAACCAGAGGTAGCCATCTGACAACTCATCTTACCTGAGGTCGTCTAGGGTATGATGCAAGGCTGAAATATACTTTGAGGGATGTATATGGGGTTTCAGCTCATATATGGGGTTTCAGTAACATTGGTTTAGCTGTTCATAGAGAGGGGAGAGCTGCAAGGGGCTGCATTTGTGCCCAAGTATACCTGCTCTTTTCACATCTATGTTTTCTGGGCAGCTCTGAGGCATCTCAGGAGGTCTTCAGCAGAGGCCTATCATCATATGAAATTATCACAAGTCTAGTTGATGTAGAGGAGGATTACCCTGAAAGAGTCTGTGACTTTTCCTTGGTGTTTCGCAGGACTCACTGGCTGCTCACAGAGCTGTAATGAAGGTGAGAACTGAGAGACTGAGAACATCTTAGATATTCTCTGTCTTATATTAAAGCACATATGTATTGTCAGTTTATATTTATGCATTTCATAACATGAATGCAAGTGTGTCATTACAGTGTGGAGTGTAATTTTAAGATATTAAGGGGGGTACACCCAGCACAAGTCACAACTCTGCAGATGTGCCACAAAAGCGTAGAACTTCATCTCCTGAGCCTGGGAGACCTGAGCAGGAGATAAGGGACAGTGCTCCATCAGGAGAGAGGCACCATCACTGTATGGACTCATCAGGAGAAACACTGTTGAGGCCTCCAGAGTCATGCAAGAGTCTTCACTTAGTGTCCATTTCCTGCATTTCAAAGAGTAATTATATTTACAAAACAATAGGTTTTTCTTTCTCTGGATTTTTCTTCAATTCTCCTTAGCTGTGTTTTCTTTTTGGCTCATATTTTAAATGTGCCTTGCCAGCAAGAGCCTTAGCTTCTTTAATTTATTACCTCTGTTTATGGAATATGGATATTGGGCCAACTTCATTTCTTACATTAAGTGAATCAGTGCAAATGCAATCACTTTTGGATATCCACTGTATAAAATAAGCATATTTAGATGATCAAATAAGTGTTCCCATATGCATGTTGGCTGGTATTTCGTGCTGGTATAGCATTCTTATTTTTCTTATGTGGTGTCCTTAGTCTTCTTTGCTTCCCTATTTGACTGTGTTTGGTCAGTTATTCAGGAAAAAAAATTACTTGTACCTTAAAAGAAATACTGTCTATTCAGCATATGGCATTTATAGATCTTTGGAAATTCTTTAGGGAGGCGTGCTTCAGATTAGTGGTGTCTCTCCTTCGGGTATGGTTTTAATTTGTTAGCACTTTAGATCTGTAGTCTTGAGGTAGCTCCATTTTCAGTCAATAAAATGGTTAGTGAAATGAGGGTAAAATATTATAATTGTGTTCTTCAAATCAGATTTTTATGTGGGTTTTTTTCCTCCTGGTATGTAAATCTGTCATCCGGAGAGGAATTTTTCCTGTTTTCTTTTAATCTTTGGTACATGTGCCAAGAATGATGATTTTAAACATGAATTACCACAGTGACTCAAAGTCAAACTGCTGGTAGGCCATTACCCTGGGGTGGGAAGGGAGCAAAAAGCAGCCTGGCTTTGACTCCAGCGTTTCTGACTGGAGTCTGCCACCCTTTCTAGGGTCCTCACCTCTGCTCACAGCACATCACCTCTTTGGGACCCCATGTGCGAGGTGCCAAACCACTCCTAAGGAAAGCCAGCCACATTAGTAAAGGTAAAGATGTACTTGAAGCTCAAGGGCTGCTGGTTTCCTGCAAAGCAACAGCTCTCTTGGAGCCAAGCTGGCCCATCCATTGGCCCACCTTTACCACCAGTGATGCACAGCCAAAGCCCTCAGCTGTGATGCTTTGTGAGAGGAATGAAGGCATGTATAAATGCCACACAAACTGGGCCAACAGCAGCCAGCTGTGGCAACACCACCATGGAAGCAGCTGAAGAAGGAGTCAGCAAAAGGCCTCTCATCTGCCATGGTTACAAACTAAAGTCTATCCAGCAGAAACTTTTGCAAATGGCATTGTCTGTGTGGAACAAATGAAAAGGGCAATTCAGGATGATGCTGATGGCTTGCTGCAGTAACCAGGGAAACAGGTGCCCTTCAAGACTTTGGGATACATCCAGTCCATCCCAGTCCCAAGGCAGACTCCGTGTCTAGTCAGTCAGGTAGACATTTGTAGAGCCTGATCATAATAAACTCCCTTGTCACAGGGATTCCAAACCCTCCCAGGTAGTCCTTACTAGGGTTCCAACATCCTTTCCAGGAAAAAGTTTTCCCAGTGCACAACTTAAAGCATTGCTACAACTTCAGCTCGTTTTCTTTGCCTTCTCTCATGGACATGGAAAGCAGAATATTCACGTTGTTTTACAGCATATTTTGAGACAATACAACCATGTTTTCCCATTAATTTTTCCCTGCCTCACACTGAAATACATGGGCACTGCCAGTGGTTACCTTCCTTTCTTACTTACCAACGACCTGGCCTCTGTGTGAAGAGCAGCCTGCATGACAGAGAGGCATCACACAGCTTGTGGGACAAACCATAGTGCAAAGACATGGATGACCAAAGAGGCCACTGAAAGGCAGTCTAAGAAGCTGTGGGCGTGCAATATTCCAGAACTGTTTCTGTAACAGTCTTTGTGTGTGTGCCTGGATGGAGCGAGCCTGGGTTTTTTTGTTATACAAGTGGTGAATTCGTTTCCGTCACTTGTTTGGGTTTTCAAATGGATATGCACTTGTTTTTCACCTGTAAAGTATTGATGTAAACAAAACTGAGAATCATATTTTGCATCAAGCAGTAGATTCAGTGGTGAATCGTTTTGCAACTTGGCTGTTGTGATTTAGAGATGAACAAACCCTCTCAAAGTGCCCAGGCCTCCCTTGGAATGGTTGGCAGAAACCCAGCCTCAGAGGACACACAGAGGAAGATGCTTGTCTCTACTGGCACCTCCCCACAGGTAATCAGGGATGCATCGCAGAGATGGAGCTTGTGATTCCAATCTGAGCCTACTGCAAGAGGATGAATTACAAAATATCTGATGTTTCACATGAGCAAAGTCAAAAGCATCATGCTGAGTAAATTATAAACATGCTTAAAAACACAACAGTGAGCAAAAGCAAAAACACAAACTCAAACAGTTTCCTCTTTTGAAAACCTATCGTGATCATGAACTCCTCATGAAAGAGAAGCTATGATTTTGTCTAAGAGAAAAGGCTTCTGTTTGAAGTTAAAACAAATAGCTCTATTATTTGGGGAAAAAAAATCAAAATCAAATCCAAAACTGGAGGGACATGCAGCTGAATAGCATTTCATAACATAGGAAGTTTCCCCATTACACTTGACAGGAACAGAATACGCTGGAATCAAAGGGGTATGTTAACAACTCAGCATATCTACCCCTTTGGAACTAGTATTAGTCTATCATATCACCAAAAAATAATAAATCTTTGTAAAAGGCAGCAGTTGCTTTCATACTCTGGCAGCAAACCCCATCTGGCACTATTGGAAAAGTAAAAAAGGCAACATATCTAAATTACATTGTTAAAACACCTACAGCCTAGTTCATTTTCATATGCTATCCATATGTAAGCCCTGAGCAATAGACAGCCACTTAAAAACTCCCTTGTTCTGTGTGTGTGTGTCTCTGTGTGTGTGTGTGTGTGAGGAGGAAGGGGGGAGAGAAGAGAGAGACAGACACACAAGGTGACCATGGAGACCTCTGATTTTATTCTGATGTTTTGAAGTGGAAAATATTGCAAACCCTAACTGGCATGAAAATAATTACACTGGATAAATAAATGAATAAATATAATAGCAGGTTTTCACATATAAAAATTCCTGAAAAGTTTTTAGCTTTATCAACCCCCTTCCACACCCACCAGAGCATATGGCCCACTGTTTGTGCAAATCAGCCGTCTTTGCTTAAAGTGGATGTTTCTATTAACACTGTGACTAATTACTGAAAACAAACATGTGTAAGTATGATCTCTGCTAACTGCCTCTGTCAACCCATCTTTTTCTTCTTGCTATTCAGTCGAAGGGATTAAGATTGCTTGCAAAAGTACAGTAGACCTCCACTTAGCCTGTTAACTGGCATGAATAAACAAAGCCCATCAACCACAACTGACGTCAGGCTTCAAAAAATGTTTTTTACATTAGTTTAAAAAAAATACCCCAAAAACATAAAAAGTGAAAAAAGCTTCAGAGAATGTTAAAACACCGAATGTAAAGAGCTTGGACATGGGATATAAGGGGCTGCTTTGGGAGAGGTATTGAGAGCACAGCTATGCAAACTACAGCTCATGAGCTCACATGGGTGGCAGACGTTTTGTGCTGAGGGCACTGCCTCAGAGTGCAAGGCTGGATGTACGTGCACACAGAAGGAGCATCCAGAGAAACTTCAATGTCAGTCTTTCTTGTGGTTTTTTCCCATCCAGAAAGAAAAACAACAACAACAACAACAAAAAGACTTACAGCATCCATTTGGTCATTGTAAGATACAAACAGGAAAAAATGCAAGCACAGGTTTTTTCCAAGTGCTCTACAAAAACTGCATCACAGAGTTGGGGACAGGAAGGTGCACAGCTCCTTGTCTTGCTGCCTACTTGGGAGTGGAAGAGAGTGGAGAGATCCAGACTGCTTCACAGCATGACTTCCTTATTAGAGTAGAAATATAGGGGAAGAAAACATCTTTATGGTGCAGCTTGAGTGTGTGTGCTCTCCTACAGGGCTGGCTGCAGCCCTGTAGAAGGTGCTGGGCTCTGAGCAGACAGTGGTTAAATCAGGTCTCAACACACTTTGTTCTCACACACACTGACTGCCCCTGAGAGGAGCCAGATCTACGGGATGGAGAGAGAACTAGTAACCATTTTTACACAGCCATGCTGCCTGTCTAACATGAGCGGTGGGACAGAGTCTCACTGCATTTTACCTCAAGTTGTACATAATGTAAAAACAAATTACATGCTAGAAAATTGCACAAGTCTACATCTGCTGCTTTTTCCAAGCTCGTAGTATGGTTGGGAGCCAATTCCCTGTCATTTCTCATCTCTTGCACTTTACACAGGGTGTTTCCTTTATAAAACAACTTGCCTTTGGGTTTAATGATTTCTAAGGAAACATAACTCTGTCAGTGTACTCTGGTGTTTAATTCCCCCTTTGCTGTTAGTGTCTGCCTGGTGCAGCCCAGGGACACCAGTGTGCTCACTGAACTGTGCATGCACTTTGTGTGCTCTTGGGCTCATGCCCATGCCTAGAAGCTGGTGTTAGATCTAGACTGAACAAGATGGCCTTTGCCTTCAAAGCCAGCATGTTTACATTCCTCTGCTCTATCTTGACTCTTTTTTTCAAGTACCCTCAAGATAGGTGTCCTGCTGTTGGAATAAATACTTACCTTATGCACTGCCCTTTTCTCTGGTGGCCTCAACATGCTTTTGCAGTGGTGGAAGCACTGTTAAGTCCTTTTTATCATGAAAAAATAGCAGCACAATGCTCAGACCTGCAGGACAAAGAAAGGGCAGAAATAGCAAGGAAAAAAACCACAGGTGTCCTCTCACGCAGCCCAACATGGCCCAGCCTGGTTTAGAGCCACCTGGGAGAGCCTTAGGACCTCAGCTTTCCTTCCAGCCACCCTCACCCCAGTGGCTCCTTCTCTCCCTGCCAAACCAAACCTCCTGGTGCAGTGGGCTGGAGGAGGCAGAAAACAGGCACAGCAGAGCAAGGGGTGTGCAGAAATAAATTCCTTAACTATTCAGCCCTTTACTGTTCACTGCAGTGCTACGTGGGTTGAAGCAACCAGAGCAGATGTGCTGATCTGGAGGTGACTGGGTCAGACAGCAAGGTCCTGTGAACCAGACTGGTGAAGAGAAGACATGGGAAGGAGTGGGGGGAAACCCTTCTGAGAGCAGGAAGTGAACAGGATCAGTGCTCAGCTGGCTCTGTCTTCCATCACAGGGCATATCTTTGGCTGTAGGAGGGGAACAGCAAAATCCACTGCCATTGGTGACCTGTTTCAGAAATGGCCTCTCTCAGCCTGAGACGGCAGCTGCACGTCAGGGACAAGGGCTCCGCTGGGGGCAATGGGGAGAGTGTCTCTGGTTCTTCTCAAGATCAGTAGTGGTACTGACCTTGCATGCTGAAACCAAAAACATATTAAGGAAAAACCCAGGGATTCAGGGGTTACTGCTTGTTCCTACTGCTGTGCCCAATGCACACAAGAAAATTCAGCTCCAAGCATGGCACATACACCACATGAACCAACAGTCTGAGAGCTGGAACTGATGAACAAACAAGGGAGCTACAGGAAGAGGAAAGCATCTGCAGCAAGGTGTAGAAACTCAAACCCTGAGTTTACTGCTCAGCTCTTCAGTCAGCTTATCAGTGTGACCTAATCCTCCTCCGTACACCTCAGGGAGAGGAGTGGAAGCAGAAATACGTTACTTCCCGGCTTGAATCTTAATCAGGTTTCCTTTCCTTCTGACAGACATTTTAAATTTGCCACCACTTCTCTGAAGATCCCAAAATATGAAGCAAATCACCCTGGGTTTGGCTGATGTCTCACACTAACGGAGAGGAGGAAAGCAGCTTTATCAGAGTTGACACCACTTCCTGAGTTTGCTCTGCTAACACAGGATTGGGTACTTACAGCCCATGGATTTGGGGAGGACATGAGTCAAAATGGTAAACAGTCTACATTTTACCTGTGCCTCAGCTTACAAAGTCAGGCACTGCAGTTTAACACACACAAAAATATCAGAGGGTAGAACCTCTCACTCCTCATAGTTAGCTTTCCCAATGCATGGTGTAGGCTGACAATTATTTTCCACTCTCTGAAGCCTGTGGTTTGAAAACAGACAAGTCTGTGCTCAGATTCCTTTTCCACTCTAAATACCATTTAATGGCTGTATAACTGGAAGGGTCAAAAATCAACTCTCACTTGGCAGAGGCCCCTTCTAGAGCCAAAGCCACAGGACCTGCTGAGGCACAGGAGAACTTCCCACTTCCAGGTGGTCATTCACAAACACTGGGCTTGCTCAAGAACAGCCTTAAAAGAAAGTCTAAACACCAAAATGCTTTCAAGAATACAGAGTGTACTGATGATAAGACAAATTAATCAAATTATTAGAAGGCTGGAAAGAACCTTAAAAGAGGGCTTAGGTCAGTGCTGGAGTTCTGACATGAAAAAAATAAAACACATCTCATGATGCATTAATTAATGCTGCTGCACATCCTCTTTACCTTACACCAACTTGCAAAATGAACAAAAATCCTCCTCTCTGCTTAACAAGGTGAAGAGTTGATGCTCCCTATCAGGATTCTTAG
>VZUI01039618.1:32500-50035 GCA_013401135.1 Cettia cetti
AGTCCTTGTGCTGGCAAAATGAGCCACAGTATCGTGCTGTGTTGCAACCACTGCAGGTTTCACTAGCTTTCCGGCCACAGTTCCAGCAACTCTAGAAGCAAAAGAGGAGGGAGATGGGAGAAATTAGCTTGTGTCCTAAATTTAACAGTAAAAACAGCTGGCATGGAACTGCTGGTCAGCCCTCTGCCGAAGGACAGCTGAGGCATCAGTAAGTCCTACCTCAGGTATTTGGACCTGTTCCACAGGAGCTCCAGTCACCTGGAGGACTCTGTCTCAGAAGCTGGGCAAGAATGGAAGAAGCTCTTTGCTAGTACTAATGACACAAAATCCAAGTATCTCCCACATCCAGCAACCAGCAGCATGCTGCCTAATAGAGAGTTTCAGCACAACTTCTGCTAGCTCCTTTTACAAATTTATTAAAACAAATAGTGAAACATACACACACAAAAAAGTGCTTCTCCAGAAGTGGAGAGGGACTAACGCAAGACAAGAAAAGGAAAAAATGACTTAACACACAAGGTAAAACTTGCTGACTAAGGAAAACTTGCTACCCTAGGAAAACCTAATTTTCAATCATCTGAGTAATACCATTTGACTCAGTGGCACTTCTGGCAGTGAACAGTTAAGCTAGAGTCTAAATCTTTGGCAGGATGGGGAAGCCACTGCAGAATATGTGTGCTATTCACTTTAACACACTCTATAGCTTTGCCAGCTGGATGCTGGAACACAGCCAATCCTTAAGTGATATTCCTCAACTACTTAAAAAAACAAAAAAAAATCCCAGTTCCAGAATGAAACAAAGACCTAAATCCAAAACAGTATTTTAAGGAAATTGGACTTTTAATCACTATCAAGTGGCTTTAGAAAATATTCCTGCATTAGTTCCATATTCCCTCTTTTTGCTGTTTTTCATTGTTTTGGAGGGTTGTTTGCTTGGGGGTTTTTTTTGCATAGACATATACTGGAAAATGGGGCAAGAGTGACTGTCCTGTGCCCAATTGTTCTTTGAGATAGAAATCAAAGGTACATGGCAGTCTCAATTCATACTGATTAAACACACAGACTAAACCAGGTAATTACAGATACATGTGTTGGGGACATTTTTTTTCTTAATTCATAAAATTGTTCCCATCTTTAAAAACACTTTAAAAAAAAAGGTGGAATTACCAACACACAGAAACAGATGTTTCTGGTAGTTAAATGTCAGGAATTCAGACTCCTTGTCTGAACCAGGCATCACCTGG
Source organism: Cettia cetti (assembly GCA_013401135.1). NCBI lineage: Eukaryota > Metazoa > Chordata > Aves > Passeriformes > Sylviidae > Cettia > Cettia cetti. The sequence continues at coordinate 33,745 of VZUI01039618.1, forward strand.
TTTTGATTCAGTAGTCATTGTTTCAGGTTCATTTGCACACATTTTGTCCAGTGCTGGAGAGGTAAATCCACCTTTAGAAATGAACATCTATACTATTGGCAAACACCTTTGCTTTAAACAACCTTTTATCTCCACAATGGAAAATAACTGTAAGTAATTTAGACCTCTGCATATGAACATGTACACACACAGACATATTTATGCATACACTAAATGTACACATTTTTGCACTAGCATTTTGTATTAGCATTTCATCCTGCTAAACAGAAAGATAACTAAAAGTGATGCACCTGGATTCTCCATCTTTTACTATACTAATATTTCCTTATTATAATATTTATTATATTTAATTATATATTATATTCATAATTTTTGTATTTTATATTCTTTTGTATACAATATATTTCTATATTACAGTATTTCTTTATTTCTTTCATATTAATGAAAGTTTTATTTTGACAGCTTCATGCTTGCTGGTATTGTGAACCGTAAATATGGTCCAGTTGTATTTGCACAGTTTCCACATATTGCCATGCCTGCTGACCTCCTACTTATTAGCTTCCAACTAAATTGACAGCCTTGGGTTTGGCCCATACTTCCCTTTATTCCCTCATCTGAAAACAAATGCACTTGTACAAACATCCCCATGCAGACTTTTCCGAAAAGACACCTTCCCCCCATGTGGAATAATGCTGAAGCCAAGAAGCAAATGCCCAGGTGCAGGAATTCTTCCCCTGTGCAGATCTGTTTGCAGCATTGAAGTTCATGCTTTAATTGCATGGGAATCATTATAAGGGTATCAAACTTTTTCAAGTATCTGTTTAGTTAATATAGGCCAGCATCTGAAGAATCTTTACTTTGCTTCCCTTTTGAAGAGCACATAGAGATCTGACTCCTGACATTACCAGAGCGACCACAGACTATTTCAGTATCTTGCCACGATCTGCATTGATGTCAGGAAACAGTAGTTTAATTCTAATAGTATTAGTTCAACTTTCTTATTAAAATAGACATCAGTTAACTATCAGACTGTACAGAACATGAAAAGTGATACAAAGGAGCAAGATTTTTAATGAAGTGGTGAAGTACTAAGCGGGCTCCTTACATGATTACTTAAAGTGTCCTACATTGTTTGGTATGTGATTTTGTCCATTGGACATATTATTTCTAATTTAACAGGTCATTACAGCTTTAGTATAATTGTGGGAATAAAACCACATAAAATGCAAGAATTTTAAAATAAATTTTACATCTCACATTTATGTAGCAACTTATTGCATTTAAAAATTACTACAGTGCAAATTAACATAAACAAGCACACGCATCATAGGGAGCTTGTACTGAGACAGCAGCTGGATTTGACGTGCAGAACTCCCTGTCCCACACAGCCCTCACCATTGTGACCATTCATTGCTTCTTCCCATGTGCAAATAGTGAAAAAGAGCAGCAAAGATCAGGCTCAGGCACCACAAGCTTTGGAAACAAATGCTTTCTGTTCACAGTGCTGGCTGATAGCCCCAAATTTTACCAAAGAAAAGCCAGGCTTGAGATGCCAGCTAATGGCCTGGGCTGTGCTTCGTATGCCACTACTGCTCATGTATTTCCAGCAGATCCAGCTGTCACAGACAAAGCTTGACCTCACTACGGGATTGAACATACTCAGGGTATCTTCCTTCCTGGGATGCTCTAGCAAGTACCAGCAAAATGGAGCACCCTCACTGAGGTGTGCACACAGCATCTTGGACAACAGATGGCCACAGTGTCATGTTGGTGACAAGGTGGCAATCTTCATACAAGGGCATATGACCACAACTACAGACTGCCTTACACTTGATTTAAGACTATCTCCTATCACTGGCAAGATCCAGCTGGGAGCCTTATCAAGGTTGAGATGATGCACTTCAAATACAAAAATCAAGCAAGCCAAACAAGACTTTGAAAGAACCTGAAGAAAGGCAGCCAGAATAATCAGAAGTGAGACAAACACAAGCTGTAAGAAGATTGAATGAACTCAGACTCTTAAATATGAGATGGTACAGTAGCCTAAAAGAGGCCGTAGCACCCAAACATCACTGCAGTGAATGCCTACATCCATTTCTACATGGATGAGCAGAAGTAATGGGATCAAAATTCTGTTAAGGAGCAAATTGCCTAGAGATGTTGGAGAATCCCCATCATTAAAGCACAGGAAAAGCAGAGGGAATGGTACAGCTAGAGTTGATCATGGATTGGAAAAGAGGAGAACCAATCTCTTAAAGCCTCTGGTCTATATATTCTGTATTTAGGTAGTGACCTTCTACACTGGACTTCCAGATCATGATCTATAGAGTTCCAGACATAGCTAAAACTATGAGAAGGACTGGACTGCAGTTTGACTCTGTGTTGATTTGCTTATGAAACAGTGAGGTTATACAAAAAGCTAGATTCTCAGACTACATAATTCAATTTAACTTCACTACCTTGAAAATAGATTAAGTCAATGAAATTGAGCTAAATTACACCAGATGGGAATCTCACTCCGAATTTATGCCACTGATCATATTTCATCCTCCTCTTTCAACTGACAAGGAACATCAGTCTTAGGTCAGAGCCTTATCTGAGGTCAAACTCTCAATTCTCATGCACTTAAGCTTCCATCTTCAAACACTCCTGTTTGCCCTAATGAAAATTCTTATAAACAAAAGGTCTCAATTTCTATGGTCTCCAGTACCAAAACATATACTTGTCAGTAATTTTGCCCATCCTTCTGCTTTCATCTCTGAAATATTCAACCAGAATTGAGTATTTGCTTTCCTCTGACACTCCAACAGAGACAGTATAGAGCTTGCTTAAAAAAAAAAAAAAAAAAAAAACAAAAAAACCCCCCACACCAGAAAAACCTCACCCCTTGTTCTGTCATCTTTAAGAAATTCCGGATTTCCCCAGTTTACCATGAAAGGAAGCATGGCTGGTACGAAGAACCCAGATTTTTCCCAGTTCTGCAATGCCCATGACATTCAAAACTCTACTGCTGCTAACCACAAGAAAAGGAACATCTAAAAATCACTGAAACCAGAGGGGCAGAAATGAGAACTGCATGAGCTGCTGAATAGCAGTGTAAAAATCCATAAAGTTGTTTATGAGAATTTTATCCAAGACTCATTAGAAAGGGAAATATATTGGTACTTTGGAAGTTCCCACGCTGTGACAAAATGACATTCAAACTTTTAGATATTTCTAGTAAAGTTACACCTATCGCTGAGCACTCCAGGCTTGCCCAAGCCGCAGTTTATTGAGTGAAATACATGAACTTTCATACAAGTCAGTGAGAGTAGCTAAATCCTGCAAACAAAAGTGTGCAAAAAGAAGAGCCGTGCAAGCTGGTGAGCCAGGCTTAGCTTAGCAGTCTGGGGCAGTGCCAATGCTCACATCACATCTGGACTGATTCTGTGCAGAACACATGGCTCTGGTGCCTCTGTACTACCCACCACTGCAGGGGATGATGTGCTACTTTCCAAGAGATGCTCTGCCAAAAAAATTAAACATTAGCTGACATAGGTATTAAACTTAATACCAGCCTGAAAAACTAGGCTTGCCTGAATCACACCATCTGATGCTCAGAGTCAGGTTTGCTGGCACAGTCCTGGTCTCAATGGATCGGTCAGCAAGAGATTGAACCCAGCTGTCTTCAAAATGTCAGGTGTGATATTCACATACAACATGAACTGCTGCAATATAAACAAGCCCTAACATTACACATCTCCTAAAAGCAGTGTTGGACGAGTTACATACTTGTTTTATCTGAGCAGATGTCAGCATCTGCTCTAAGTAGAGAACCGAAACATTTGTGTTCCTTCCCTGTCCCCAGCCCCCAACCTACTCAAAACTGAGGGAGAACACAGAGTGTCAGATTTTTCAGTGGCATTTTATACCAAACCATAAAGACAGATGTTTTGATGATCCCACCCCCTCCTTACAATCTGGGCAGTCAGTCTCTTTGCTAAACTGCTCACCCTCGCTATTAAAATTGATTTGCAAAGCAGCACATTGCAGCCAAAGCAAGCACGACAGTCATTACAGAGTAAGCTGCTCGCACATGTTTCTGTACTTAGCCAAGCCAACTACTGAAGAATGGGTCATCTCTTGTCAAGCAACTGTAAGGAACTGGTAAAGAAATAATTTGTGGCTCAGAACAGCCATGCTGAAAGGTAGGCCTTCTCCTGGTCCTTTTGCTTTCCAGCAGCGGTCTGCTCGGTTAGCCAACCCTCAACCAATTTCAATAACAGAAAAGCATGGATATTAGCCAGTCAGTTGCAAGGTCCTATGTGAAGAAACTATGAAAATCTTTAGAAAATAAATGGAGATACTGAGGCAGTGGGAGTGCGAGTTAAACCATGTTGAACAACTCTAAGATAAGTAAAGAACAATAGTTCAACAAAGGATCAAGTCAGAGTCAGAAATTCTACCTATGCCATTAACATGGTCATTATCAAAATCTCACAGACCACTTCTTAAAAGTTAAGATGCTTCTGAATATTACACCTCCTCTATTAGTCTTCTTACTGTCTTGTGCTCCCTTAATTTTGATCTGTTCATTTTAATACGCCCAACTGCACTTTTTTTCTTGAGACAATCTTGTACTCAGGGATCCTATTTTTTCTGGGTTAAAGACAAAGCAAAACAGAACACCAAAAAACCCAAACAAAATCAGAAAAAAACCCCAACCCAGCACCGAAATCAGCAACACCAACAAAAGTTATCCAAAATCCAATGTACTTTTCTTTGTGAGATCTCTGAAAGGTCTTGGATTAGAAGATTGTATTATAATAATCACAAAAGTCATGAGTCTTGGTACTAGTTTTCACTTTGAGAACCAGAGCAGATTGCAATAAAAATCATACCACAAAATTCTCACAGCAGAACAGCTTCAAGAAGCCTCAGCTAGGTCCAAGCTGCATTTTACTGAATAACAAATGGAGAAACCTTGCCAATAGACAGGGAGTGGCCATATCAGTCGAAAATTGTATCTGATACATTACAAATCTGGCATCAAATTCTCATCTCCATTCATAGTTTCAACAGCCAACAGAAATAATGACACCCATGAGAGAAATTGTCTGTCATGAACTGCATGGAGGTTATATGGCAGCCTACAGTGAGCTTTTTTGCATGCCTTGGCACAATGTCCCAGCAAGGATAAGAAATGAGGAGAGATGCTTGGCATTCCTCCTTGACCTGCAAGACTTCACAGGCTGCACTGTAACAATCTCAGCTTTGAAAATGGAAATATTGTAGCTCTAGAAATTTTACTCCAGTGCCTTAAGTGCACAGGAATCTGTGTTGCTGTCAGTGTTCTGCTGAAAACTGTAGACAGAGAGAAGTTTATGTAGACTTACAACCTAGACAAATAAGAAGCAATGTCTACAGAGAGATCCAAGAGATAATTAATACCATAACAAATGAGGAGTTTTATTCCTCAAACCTGAAAAAGTCTCATCTCTGAAGAAATGCTTTTCAAACATTGGCAAACTGATCTCCTGTCCCCAAAGATGAAGGAAAAGTCCAGTCCATTCTTACAGAAGTCACTCAAAAAGGAAACCAAAGCAGCCTGAGTTAGCAGGCAACTGTGAGAAGCATTGCCCTACGTGTTTGGAGTTTGTCATAATTAGAAGCCGAAGAGGAACTACTTATAAATAGATGCATCTAACTCAAACAAGTATTGCCCTCATCTCCCTTCACAGTTAATCAATCACCTGTAAACACAAACTGTCAAACTTGATTTCTCTCTGATGGCTTACTAAAACTCGTGCCTCAAAACAGCCACCCTGATGACCACAGGGGTGAAAGTTGCAGGATCAGGACACTAGACATCATTTCTAGGTCCAGGAGGCTTGTAACCTTCCTGAGGACACGCAGGCCTGAGAACATCTATAAACCTATCAGCCCCATTTCTTTAGAATTCAATTAAAAGAATTGTTTGCCCACAGTCCTGTTCCCAAGAAGTGAAAAATCTTATAATTAGTTTTGCTGCAGAAGAAGTAAAGATGTTACGTGGCTTTTTCCAGAGCTTTAACTGCTCAGAAGTTAATCAATAGCACACAAACTCTCTACACATTCCTTTGGACAAACATTTGCTTGTGGAAAAGTGGGCTAAGCACCTAAATATTTCCTCTGTCCTGCTCACACTATACTAGTTCACTAAATAGATTTAATTTGCTGTTTCCTCCAAAGGTATTTTAAGGAAATATAGATTGAATATTAGGAAAAAGTTTTTTATGGAAAGAGTGATAAAGTACTGGAATGGTCTGCCCAGGGAGGTGGTGGAGTCACCATCTCTGGATGTGGTCAAAGAAAGACTGGATGTGGCACTTGGTGCCATGGTTTAGTTGAAGTGTTAGGGCTGGGTCGGACTCAATGATCTTGAAGGTCTTTTCCAACCTAGTGATTCTGTGTGATTTACCTTTGGAATTTTGACTTTAATGATAGGAGTCTCTTGCATAGATATACAAACAAAATGACAGCTCTTTAATGATGCTATGTTAGAAAGATGCTCTTTCTACAAACAGCGCAGGAAAATGCCCTTGAGTATCTTAGATACAAAAGGCCAATAAATTGAATTTATGTCTCATTTAATCTACAATGGAACAGTCAGTACTTAAAGGGTACATATACTTCCCCTAGCCCCTTTCTTCCTGAGAAACTTTCAGATGCTGAAAATCAATTCCTTTTGTCTCCTTGTTATTCATCTGCTACACATTAAGGAGAAAATCTGGGCATTCAGTGTTCCCATAACAGTCTTTCATCTCCAGAGAAGCCTGGTATGAATTAAAAACTTATGCTCCCTCAAATTACAGATGCATCCTGCAGCATGCCACTGACTTATGTGCTGGTGATTTCTGCCAGTGTTCTCAACATGCTGCAGGTAGCTCATCTTCATCTCTGAACTTCAGTGACTCTTATACAGCACTGCCCATCCAGCCCATGCAAGGTGTTTAGACATGAGCATGCACAAATGTATGTCCCCATGTAACAGGGACCATCACCTACTCTTTTCCCCAACTCCCTGCTGTTAAGAAGTTATTTTAAAAAGTGGGTTTACTACAGTCAAGATACTAGTATACAGATGATAAATTCTCCATGAAGGTAATGCTCTTTCATTTCAGTGGTCTTGAGAAATGGAGATTATATACAAATAACTTCTAACTGACACACTTCCTTGTCATGTCTGTTTTTAAGGGCAGTTTTAACTTAGGACTCTTTTATTTTAACAGGCATAAAATTTAATCGCTATCTAGACTGATGCACCACTGGTCAAACACACGTTGTTCTTTCACTCTCAGCTTCCACATAGTCCTGGTGTCAGATGTCCTGTATCATAACAATTCAAGGTTTCCACTCTCAGGTCTGGGAGTACATCAAGGCTTAACATACTTATTCTTGTTTTACTGTTTAATCTCTCAGTCTATTTTTTCTCCTACCAAATGCTCTTTGCCCACTCCTCAACTCTGAAATTTTCCCTGCAGCCAAAGCAATACATTCAAAATAAGGAAACACTTGCAAATTTACATTCACATTTTGTCCTACAGAAACCATCATCTTTTGCTTATTGCTTCTATATCCAAAACTTTCACCAGACAAGTTTTTAGCCACCTTGCTCTACAATCTCTTTCCTTAAATTAGATTTCAGTTCAAATGTTTTCCACCAAGCACCTTTTTATCTATTCAGTATGGTAGCTTGAAGAGCTTTAAAATGATGCTACTGAAAACTCAAATTAGAACATTATATGTAACCCTGAGCAGCAGTTAAAAGATGAGAACAGAGCTCAAGTTCACTAGCTATTTTGGGCTCAGATTACAACATAGCCAAGAGAATTTGGAACTCTGCGTATGCCTGAAAAACACATCCAAATCAGCTGTGCAAAGAGTTAATAGTGGGCACTGGCGCCCCGTGTCACACCGATTAAAGCCAGCTCAGACACACCTATGGTTTGCAGCCACAGGTGATGCTTGTCCAGCAAGGCCCTTACCTCACTCGAATCCTCCTGCTGATTGATGACAGCCAGGGCGTCCTCTGCCGCCTGGCGCTTGGCTTCGGCAACAGTGCGCTCCATCTTGGCCCTCTCGGAAGTGATCATGTCGTGAGCCTTCCGCTCGGCCTCCGACACCGCCTTCTGCAGCTCGGCCATCGCCTGGCGCTTCACTTCATTGACAGCTTCCTCTGCAAGGCAGGAGACAGCCACATCAGCACAGCACATCTGCACACGGCTCCGGGGGACTGCCCTGCGAAATGCGGCCCTGCCGTAACGATTACAGTGAGATCGCCCTCAGTTATAACGCCTTCATCCTGAGTAGGACACAGAGGAACCTGGTTCCTCAAGAATCCTTAAGAACCACTGAAGTGCTTCTCTTCTTCCCCATCATCAAAGTCTCTGCCAGTAGTAATGGTCTTGCTATTTTGATTCTCAGTCAGTAGTTCTTTAGGTACAATCATTTCAGACCTCTGGTCCATTTCATTTGCAATCTTTTTGAACACTGAAAAAAATTAGTTTTGCAGCACAGCAGATATATGCATGTACTTGTCAATAACTATTATTCAAGATATATTACAGACTTTTTTTTAAAAGTGCATTTTTTAAGCTTGGGGAAATTAAGACAGGTCTTTAACTTTTTTTTTTCTCCTGTATGTTAACAAATAAATACATGAACTTAAAAAATCCCCAAGAGATTACTTAAAATTTTTAAATCACTGGTCTAATATTTTTTCTTGGACCTATTGTTTTATGTGAAAAAATTAAAATTTGTTAATGAACATTCATTTGACCTCTTGATCTGTCCTTCAAATCCATGTTTAGACTTGAAAAGTTGACTTCTAGCTCCTCTAAGCTCTTGAGCACACTCTGCCCAGCAAGACTTTGGAGCACAATTAACACTGAGCTGGGGCATCCTGCTTCATTAAACTCAAACCTTGATGCTTCTTGTAAAACAACTATGGTAGTACGAGTCCCTTCTTTGGTATACACTAGTGTCATATCTTTTATTCCAGAAAACATGGATTGTCTCAAATTAGTTATTTGGCTTTTGATGCAGGAAGAGTGCAAAGATATAACTAATGAACAGTCTTTTCATTGACAACTAAAACAAGTAATTTCTTTTTTTTTTTAATTAACTGCTCTAATTAACAAGGAAACCATCCTCCCCCTGAATTAGTTTATCTAATTTTCATCTTTATTCAAAGCAAAATGACAATGATTAATTGAAAATTTAATAAGCGGTAATTATTAACTTGGCAAACCTAGTACCAATTAACACTCTATTAAAACTAATTATGACATGTTTCATTCAAGTGTTTGCACTTAATTGTTTCATGCACTTAAAACCCACCTTAATTAAATGTTCTGTTTAATTAAAGCCACAGATTTCTATTAAAAATGTTTTACTGTAGATTACAATCTAAGTATTAGAACGGTGTTATGTGTTTGAGTTTTAGTCCATGTATTTACCCCACGTATTTTTGTGCACGCACATGCAGACATAATCTTACAAACATTCGGTCACTCTCCTGAGTTAGATCTGATAGCTCTGTGTGTGTGTTATGTAAAAAGGAATATCTACATAAAGTCTTCATTTTCAGTTATTAAACAAATTATAATAAAGACTTAACTTTAAGCAATCTACTGACTTAGAACTAAAATGAAAGAGGAGCTCTTGAGGAGTATGTGTGCATGTTACATGTGTGCATATCTGCAAGAGATGTTTCAACTGAAGTTTTCAAGGGGGTGGGGAGGGATCCAGAGATAAAACTTATGCCTTTATTTTTATGAGGCTGAAAATATGCCCTTATATTACCCTACCATAAATGTTGTTTAGGGAAAAGCCTCAGGAGAGGAAAAAATCATACCCTTCAACCATACAGCCAAGGCTTAATTTACTTTGAATATTCAAGGTGAATTAAAATTCTATCTAAGTGGCAATACAGGACAATAATTTTTGCTTACGATCAAAGCTACAGCTAGTCTAATTGTATATGCAAATCAGGCAATTTATATTTAAATTATGCATTCCTATTCTAGTCCCACAGGCACACACAGATCAGCAAAGGGAATTGGTAGGACATTTGCAAGGTGCTTGAATATTTATTACCAACTGTAACCATTCACTGATCACGAGAAAAGAAATATACACAGGCAAACATACAGATGCAATTTTATTACCATTTTCAGAAAAATGAGGCAACTTAAATACAGGCATTTCATGTCTATGAGCCGCAGTTACTGACAAAGTGGATTTCTTTAAGAAAATCTGTATTCTTGCTGATATTTGCTACAAATAGAAATGATCCTTGTATGACATGATGCACTTTTGTTACATTATATAAATTTAGTTTTACAGTTAGGTGTTTGCGGTGGTTAGAAATGCCAGTTTCTTATATTAAACAGAAGCAAAATGTTCCAACATTTTTACATGGACTTTCAACTGTAGTTTTTCATCCCAGATAACCTACTTCTTTAAGTACAAATATAGAAATTGAAAATTATATTGTATCTTCTATATTGCATAAATTTTTTTGCAATGCTTCTAAGAGCATGAAGATGCCTAAAAGTGCTTATAAGATCATATGCCTGACTGATACTTTTGGACTGGCTTAAACTATGGATTGGATTTTAATATTTCTATTAACTTTGATGACAGAATTTGTGTGTGCTATACTACATGTGCAAATAAATAAATTAAAGTATGTTGGGCCATCATTATTTCAATATATTTCAATTCATGAACACCTAAATAACCACATGAAATTTTGTATCACTGATTTTCTTCACAGCTTCTCAAACTAAATACTATTGACATTTTATAGACATAGAAGGCAAGCTTCATAGTTTAAGATATGTTTGTGATACAGGTGATGGCAAAGGAGATTTTTATTTGCCTTAACAATGCTGAGCTATGAAGACCGAGAATTATACCAGCACCTTTCCCTTCCCTGCACTTTCAAGAATGATTAGATTCCGGTGTCAGAAAGCAGAAATCTGGAAGTACTTAAAACCAAGTATCTAAGATGCATGTACCTGCATCTTCTGCCTTCCCAGCAATGCTAAGCATTCCTGGCACAAATTAACTGTCATTTTAGGGATGCAACTGAAATCTTCCTTTCCTATGAGCAGCATTAACACACGGTGGAATAGACATTACTCAGCACGGTCTGAAGTCCTTGGGGCAGACTTAGGAGAGGTACTTATCTTTCACCCAAAATGATGATTCACCAGCCAGCTCCTGGTCACCTCCCTCACATCATCGGCACATTTGTCCACATAATGAGAAAAGAAAGGTGCTGGGCAGATGTGCACTCCCGTGTCACCACAACATTTTGGATCATCTGACTCTCAGGCTGACCCTGGCAAGGGTGGCCATTGGCAGTTGGTGACAAAGGGTTATCTCAGCATCATATCCCGAAATGCATCATCTCTCTCAGGACTACTCTGTACAAAGGGCAGGACCCTTACTGTCTATGTAAGACGAAGTATAGTCATTTCTTTCCTCTTCTGTAACTCCAGAGCTTTCAGCTGGACTGCCATGGACATTGGACCTGGCTAAGTAACAGGGATGGTTGGAAGACAGTTTCTATATGACACAGAAGAAGCCATTGCAACAGCCCACAATGGGCCTGTGACGCACTGTGTATTTAAAAAAGGGAAGTATGTACTCCCAGAGAGCAAGTCATCCCACCTGTGACCTGACTGACCCTCATTACCTGCCTCCTTCCCTCTTGACTACTGAAGAACACCAAGAATTTGTCTTGGACTCTTCATCCCCATATCCATAATTCAATGAGGTGAATCAGGGCACTGATGACTGCCTTCTACTGGTGTATGAAACTGAAGTAGGCTTATATGGCTTTAACTCACGAGGTACTGCATATTATGTCCTTGCTCCAGCAATCACAAAAGAACATGACTAACTTGGTATATTTCAAGAATTACACTGGAGTCTACCAACCTCCAAAAGTTTAAAGTGAATCCCTTCTCCACATGCTTTTGAGTTTGCTTATTAACTGTTTTTATGCCACATTCTTTTAGTGTAATGGATTCAGCATTCCAAAGAGAATTTCTTACTTGATTCAGCTCTCTGCACACTGGTCTTTACATGTGACACATGAAGAGATCCACACACAGGCAAAAAAAATAACCTGTGAGTGATTTGTAGTCTTCTTGACTGAGAGTTGCTGCCCAATCAGGAAACTATGGAACATCTCAAATGCATCGGAGGCCTATTCTCACAGAGCTGAATTGCACCTTTACTGCCTTCATCATGAAAATGTGGATATCTCCAGTTTCAGACCACCCTCCTAAAAATGCAGGACCATGATTTATGAAAGCAATATGCTCTCTGATGTTTGACTAGACTTAGCAACAGATATGGGTATGCATCCTGCAGAGTCACACTTCTTTTATTCTTCAATTCACATGCACAATCACTTGATTTAAACCCACACCAGCCTGAAAATAAGAGACTAGAAATGGGACAAAAGAAACTGATGACATAAATGTTCACAAGATGTCACAGGTTTTGTACACTATCATTTGTGAATACATGCAGTGTGAATGCACATCCAATTTCATAACTCAAGCCAAAAGCTTCAACTAACTTGTGTTAATTATAAAAAAACATTTTTTTCTTTTATTGTATTGAATTCATGAGTCATAAATAACCTGATGCCAAATGATATCAAACCCTAGAGGACTGAAACTTTTGAAATTCAACAGAATAACGCTCCTCTAAGCGAGATTTCCTGGGATTGCATATTTTTTTGTATTTTTCATTTAAAATGGTAACATAAATGAAAATGATATGAAAATATTTTTGGGCACTGAGTTACAAAGGCTACACTTTCCTTGGACAAAACCAAGAACATGTACACTGTTTTGCTATTTTCCACAGAAAATGCAATAGTTCTAAAAGCATTAACATATTGACAAACATAGACTTTACATGGTAAATCCACATTACACACAAAACACAACTTCTTGTCCTTCTTGTCTGATGCAACAAGATAACAGCACAACATTTTTACATGTATGTTGTGTATCTAGTTTGAAATACACTGGAAAGCAGCAAGCATTTACAGGAGATTTGATCAGAAAGCATCAATACTGCTGCATATTTGCCATTTAATTATTAACTGCTGCCCAGACAGCTGCTGAAGACTTCATGGTCATACAGGTGTTCAAAAGCAGGGGGGGTGTGTTTGGGTGTATAAATAGCTCCTCAACTATCTCAATGGAGTTCAAGAGCTGCCTCCTGGCCCCTCTGAAAACAAGGAAGCTCTAATGTCAGTGTCAAAAGAGCAAAGGTTTTGCTCCAGCACCAGAGTGGGATCCTCACCAGGAAACTCCTATGCTCAGGCAGAGCTTCAGTGTTAAGAAAACTTTGCACAACCACAATGTCTGCCCAGGGTGCTTTCCAGGCACAGGCAGATGCTGTCAATGCCCTGCAAACAGCCAGAGCAGCTGCAGAGATGCAAACTTGCTGACTTCATTGCACACTCTGCAGGTTTATGAGCACAGACTTCACTGGGGGCTGACAGGCACAAAATCTTTTTTAAATTAAGAATGGTTACTTTGCATAGTTTAAGTCTTTTTTTTAACAGGTGTACTTGGGTTTTTTTCCCTCCTTTGGGAATTCTTACCTTAACTAGGTAAGAACCCTGAAGCTTAAAAAAACCCACCCACACTAACCTCCTCTTTTTTTTAATTGCTAACAGACAAACTTTTAACATATCAAGTTTCAGCCTGAAACAATTACAAGTCCTGAAAATAAGGGTCCATATTGGAAGTACTGGGATGTCTAGGGAAGCTATTCCCCTAACTATAGCAGCAGATGCTTCTATTATAAAATTATTTAATGTCCTGATCAGTTCCAGTTTAAGATTATTAAACATAATTTCTTCTTGTTACTAGTAAGCCCTTCCCCCGCCTCCCAATTCCTCACATCAGTGCATTAACAACTGCACACAGCTGCCAGACGACTAAGCTGGTGTTTTTAAACAGTTCTTACCAGCTTTCTTCCAGATCTCCTCTGGCACATATCCAGATGCAGGCCTGTGAAGGAATTCCCGATGAGATTCTGCAGGAGGAGGGGGTGAAGAGGGAAAAAGAAAAAGCATCATAAGCAATGCTGGCTTGTTGAGAACAAGGCTTAGAGAAATACCTTTTCTCTTTAATTATAGCTCAGACAAAGAAATCAAGTGAAGCTTTTCTCTCCTCAAAACAAAAAGGATGCCATGGCTGTAGCTCATGAATGTCACATAAACCAGATCAATGCTTATGACTTGAATGTCTCATCTTAAGCCAAGTTAAGATGTTCATTTTATTTTTATTTTACAGAGTTTTGAGCCAACTCTGTATGACACTTTTAAGGGAGGCTTTGTGAGACAAACTGAGGGAGTGACATGCTTTGTCCTTTCTCATTGTATTTATGAAAAGGAAAAAGAAAGAGGGCAACAGTGCAGGTTTGGCACTTCAGCTCTGTGCAAAATAATGAGTACTGATGAGTGCAGATAACAGTCAAGATGTCATTCCAGCGATCAAATAAGTTGTCCACAGAAAAGCAAAGAGGTGTTTCTCTTAGTTCAGAGCTATGCTTTCCAGTATCTGAGCCCATGTTGGCAACTGTAGCTTCAAGAGTTGGAAAAACAGAACCTTTAACTTTAGGTTAAGCCCCTAAATACATGCTGCCAAACAATCTCACTGGAGCTGAAGCTCATAATTCACCCACGTATTTCAATCACATTTTGACAGCTCTTTCCCCTTCTCTTCTTTTTTTTTTTTAAAAAAGGGTTTAACCTTTAGGCCTGGGCCTAAGAGTTCTGAAATCAGCAAGATCCCTTCCACAGGGACTTCAAAGACCTGAGATCAGACAATATAAAAAGAAAATTCACTTTGGTCTGAAATTTAGCATACAGATCCTCAGCAGATGAAATTGAAATTTCTCCTTTCAAATAAAATTTAAAAACTGATTAACTATTATTCAAAGTAATAGAGGATAAAATGAAAAAAAACCCCAGCCAAACAAACAAAACTAAGTTCACTGCCATGATTACTATTGCCAGTGTATCATAATTCAATTGCCTAAATAAAATACCTTGATTTGTTACATTACAGATAGGTTTGAATGTTTTTGGAGATACTGCTAGAAATCAAATACCCGTTTGATGTCTGAACTTGAAATATAACGAGTATACCTGCCATTCTTTGAATACTAATTTTGACTAAATGCATTCATTTTTGAATCTTACAAGCTTTTATTCACTAACTTGGTCAAAAGGCAGTATTTTTAAGGAAAAGGTTGAAGCATCAGGTTTTGCAAATAATTTCTTACACCACTACATGTATCCATACAGTACAGTTTACATACAGGAGCCCACATAAACTTCAATGTTTTTAAAAGATGACAACTAACACAAAAAGCCCACATAAACTTCAATGCTTTTAAAAGATGACAACAACAAAAGATGGCAACTAACACAAAGGTGGATATGACCGGGGCTTTTTCAACAGACAGTAGGGAATCCAAATCCCTGTGCACTGTTTCACAGATGTAGCTTCTAGCACGAGAATCTGCAGACAGTGACTGGGAGTACATCTTCCCATCTGACAGGCAGCTGAGTGGGTTTATCCAGCTCTTCTGTTTGTCACTGAAGTATGGGACAACAATTTAAAAGAAATTTTTGTCGGCAGACTTTCACACCTCTCAAGCATAAAATAATAAGACTCTGTGTGTGTGCGCGTGCGTGTGTGTGCAGATTTTGCAAAACAGCTATTTATATTGGGTTGATCAACCTGATAGATGATTTCAGACCTGATACCAAAAATGGGAAAATTCTCAGTGTGGCTTGGCTTGAGTGATTCTGGCGATGATGAATAGCCTTGTGTACAGTTTTCATCCCTTAAAGGCTTTTAGACTTACAGGCACAGTGGCAGTTCAGTTAGGGGGACAGAGGCGACAGCAGAAAATATTGTTTGAAGGCTCAAGGAAAATAAAGGCAAAAAATTAAACCACTCTTATTTGCTTTTCAAGGAATACCCGCAGGAAAAGACCCAACCAGGCTCCAAACGTGGCAAAACAAGAGGTTTGTTGCATTCATGTCTTTACTTTGTATTGAGCATTCCTGTCTGCTATTTAAGCAGACAGTGCAAGGGGAGCTTAACCTTGATTTAAGTCTATGGCTCTTAGTTTTGGGGGAAGAAAAGAAAAGAAAAGAAAAGAAAAGAAAAGAAAAGAAAAGAAAAGAAAAGAAAAGAAAAGAAAAGAAAAG